>JAULBU010045740.1:0-13703 GCA_032358235.1 Odonthalia washingtoniensis | reverse complement strand
ATCAAATTACTAAAATTTGATTTTTCCTAATTTTTCGAAACACGTGTATCAGATTACATTATTGCCGCTTGGCGAGGATCTCCACAACATCTGTGTCAGCACCTATTAGGGCGTGTGTTACTCGAGTTTAATTTACGCCATAATTATTCACGATCATCCCACGGGTGATTCGTGTACTGTATTTTCGTGATGCTGTAGTTCTAGACAGTGTATCCCTGCCGTGTACCTTCTATGAATTGTTTAGTAATTGTACCCTTGTATACCGCTAGCCTATTTCCTACGAATTTCCTCTTGTTATCGTACTTCTCCGCTCGCATCCTCTCGACGCTGATACTCGTCTTATTACCCTTCACTACGCGTGGGTTATCAACGCTTCTTCTCCTTTGTATCCCCCGTCTCTTCGTCCTTCCTTTTGTAGTGCCTTCTTTACTTTTAATTATAGTTCTTCATTTCTGCCACATTCATGTTATCATCATCGATTTCATCTTATCAACATCATTATCATCTTATCATCATTATTATTCGTTGTCATCATCATCATTGAATAATTATCATTGTCGTCTTATAATCATCATTATCATCATATCATCTATTATCATCTTATCATCTATCATTCATCTTATCATCTATGATCATCTTATCATCTATCATTCATCATCCTGCCTCCCCTTACTCGCGCCTCTCCTCGCCCTGTTGGTCACACGAATGTCTCATAGCAAAGCTCAAGGTTTGACAAAATTTATTGCTAAAATATGATTGGCTATAAATATCACACGTGGTGTACCCGTTCGCTAAACTCCTCCCAATGCTGAATGAATATAACTACAATCCGGAAGTGCAACCAACCCTCTCCGGAGTATCAACACACTTACCATAATTCTCGGGAAAACCCGTCTTCCACACGGATTCAACTCTCTCCTACACCAAAATCACAAAGATAGCAGTTTACGTACACATCATCACAACCGGCAACGCCGTTAACAAGTCCTCTCCGCAGCTAAAATGAAACTCTACAGCCAACCACCGCCACAAATTCGACACAGGGCGCGCGCATAACCATGATTCGTTCAAGTTCGTCTTACGGAAAATTCCGGAATAACATACCCGAACATGACCCGTGGACGCTTACGTGCGCAAACATGACAACATTCCACCCATCGCCCATTGCCCAACAAAAACAATCTCGACGCGACGTTGCGACAGGCCACCCAGACGTATATACGTCATTACACTCCCTCCCTTTCGGAGCCATTTAATTAATCTCAACCGGACCCGCACTGTCCGGTCGAACTAATTACCTACCGGCACATCGTCGTGATAGGGTTATATTGCCTACTCAGCTCCGCCACGTGAGAAATATAACCGTTCAAAGCAACATAAACCCCTCGAGCCGTGTGCCAACACCCACGTATTGAATGTTTTCCAAAACATGTATGTATTGTCGACCGGTCAAGAGGTCTATTGTAAACCCAAGGGCTCATATTTTCCCGAGGGTATGGAGTGCAAATATAGGAAATGTAGTAGATTTTAATCAAAAATCACAGTTTCACAAAATGAAAAATATTGTTTCTTCATTGTTTTTTCACCTTTTCTTTTTTCAGCCCTCTAATGGTTGCAAATATGGGAAATACTGTAAATTTGAATCAAAAATCACAGTTTCACAAAATGAAAAACATGGATATTGTCATTTTGTTTCGACACGAATGAAAGGATGTAAAATATGTGAAAATGCCGGAGGATATTTGCAAAATTGCAGTGAAAATAACCAGTTATTTGCACTGCAAGTGTGCAAATAACTTAAATTGAGTAAAAAAGTAAACTTTATTGGGCCAATATTCAACATCACGTATCAGATACTGTAATGAACTGTAACTTCCTCTCATGCGACAACCATGTTGTCACACGAATTCTCGGGCCAAATATTTGTCTTTCAGGAACACCGTATTCGCCCTCGCTTCATTTGGGACGAATACGATGCCCTCGAATCAATACTCTCCTTTGAAACCGTGTGACAACCCTTACATGTTTTTGACCTTTTCTCTTCTCAGCCCTATAGGGAGTGCAAATATAGGAAATTATGTAAATTTTAATCGGAAAGCATAACTTTCAGCCGCCCCATGGAGAGCAGAGAAATTGAAAAGCCCTGAAAATCGGTTGACAAGATGAAATTTCCACACATAGCTAACAGCGCCCATCTCCTTAGCCTGACCACAAACCACCATTGTTCATACGAACTGTCATTCCACAAGGCTCAGTAACTTGTTCGATATAATGTTTACTTCTACCTCCACATGCTCTTTCGTAGTACCGCAACCACAACAAACACAGCAATACCTGAACCTTCAGTGACATCAACTATCAGTTCAAATTCACCATCATCCTCTCCGCCCTCTTTACAATCATGTCGTCGACTAGTTATGTGTACCACAACGAGTATACAGCTGTTCGAAGTAGATGATGCAATATTATCCTTATGTACATTATCAGAAGTCATGCTCTTCGCATCTGTGTACCACATAGCGGCTGTTTCAACTCCTATTCCAGGACGTGACTAACTCGTTGTATTATCTTCAAGAAACATTATAAGATTTATTCAATTCGATGACGCTACATGTCGTTTGAGGTGCGCTGGTCAAGTCTCACTTGATCCATTTGTATTACATGATATCTCTTTATCATTCAATAGAGTTTCCACTACAATGTCAATGCGTTCACACACCTTCGTTTACTAGTAAAATAATCACGAAAAAGTATAGTCGCCGTAGCTTCGAAATCTCATATATCTGTATTTCCCGTCATTTTCTTACCAAAGCATGTTAATGCAGGTAAGATGGCTTCAGTACCTGTGGATGGTGTTATTTTATCAATTTATTTCTTGGAGACTGATGAAACTAATGAAGATGATGAAGATGATGATATTTTAATTTCCTTGTTGTAGAGAGAAAAGGATCAAATGATTGCATTATATTCTGTTGGTGTCACTAAGGATTTTCAGCTGGTGAGGTTTGTAAGTTGTGCCGCTGGGAAGTATGATAACTTGTGCAGCTCATCCTGATGATATCGCTGTCGCTAGAGAAACTTCTAAATTCACAGGTAGTACCTGTGAATTTAGAAGTAGCTCTAGAACAGGATCAACAGCCCTAGTAGGGCTGTCGATCCTGCTCCGAATGCTGTTGGCGTTTCTAGGATTTCAGGATGTACTTACCTGTTTGCGGTTTTCGTCAAGGGGTTTAAAGTGTCTTATTTGGTGATTATGCTGGTGTTGGTGGTTCTGTGGTTGGTGTTAGAATTGAAGATGATGTTGTCGTAAATAATCAGCCAACATCAAATGTTTCTCATTCTTCTTACGATTCTCCTCGATCTAATCGTAATAGTATTCATCTTCGTTCTACCCCTTCTAATATTCATTGTAGTAATAGGTCTGATGATCATGATAATATTACTTCTAATGTACAGCCTCCTACTTCTCCAGATTTATCAAATAGTACCAATAATAATTCAGTGATGGATGAGAAAAGTGAAACAGAGATTACATATGCAATAGAAATTTTCAGTAGAGTATGTCGGAGATGTGCGACCGGTTGTATCTATCGCAGCATTGGATAGAAGGTTGTTGTTTGTTGCTAATGACTGAGCAAATGGATCTTTACGAAGATTACATTTACCGAATTCTGGTAAAACGGGAAGAAAATGAATACATGATGGTAGTCTAACCGTTGCGTTGAATCGAAGAATAAGTGGACGGTCTGGTTGTAGACGGTATGGACTTGAATTACGAAGAGAATTTTATATATGTCACCTATTTCTGATTTCATCATTACCAATACTAGTTTGAAATTCAACAATAAAACTAACGTGAATAAACGTAGTGGTGGGATGGTTGCCCCAAATACGAAAATAAAAAGAGGTAAACAACAGAAAAACAACGGCAAGGTCAGATTACAAGACAACGGTATCGATGCGTGAAGGGTGCTGGCGGTGTTACAGCGTGTGGTGCCTCTACATCGTCATCTTTTTGACAGAATAAGATTCTGGAATTGTCATGGATGAATGATGATGATGATGATAACTATGAATTTGAAGACGGTGGTGATGGTGGTGCGAATCAGTTACCGTTATACTATATAATTGATGGACGAAAGGATGAAGCTGAGATGATTGTATGTTTTGGCATCGAATGTTATGGAAGTATCCGATGTATTCGACCGGGTGCACCAGTAAGTGTATTTGCGTCAACGGAACGGTCATTCTTACCATGCAATAATATGTGGTCTGTTCGATTCACTAGAAATGCTTTGTTTGACGATGCGGTCGTGATCACGTTTGCACAAGCGACCCATTTTCTACTTTCTGTACCTCGCACTCCTCAAGGTGCTGAAAAAGAGGAAGAGGAAATAGGAATCATGAAAGACTCCAACGAAGCCTTCACAGGGTACGAAAGGAATTCGTTACGCCAAGAGTGACGTGACCAAGCTTGAAACGGATATTGAAAAACTAATCTTGGCACATGGTTTGTACGGGGTTGTGGATGGCACTGATATAGAGGATGTTGGTGAGTAGGGGAGAAGATTAAGAATAGGTGTGAGGACGGGTATTTTGGTTTGTAAGCACGTTCGGAAGCAACATTTTGGCGCTATTTCAGACAACAGTTTCGATAAGCGCGTTAGCAACTCCAATCATTTCATCTCCGGCCGGTTGGCATCAAGTCATTTTTAACAACTTTGATGGGAACGGAGAGGCAAGAAAACGTCTCGAGTTTGCTCACGTTTTAAAAGTCGTTTGCATCGCAGTGTTTTCATGTTTCGATTGTTCATTTGACCCTGCCGGCATCCATTTAATCAGCAACGAGCGAGTATTAGAACAACGCGAGCAAGACAGCAGACACGTAATACTTGACTAGATTAATAAATTTAACGACGGGGGCACGTTATTCGATGTAAATGCGTATTAATACGTCTGTGTTCCCGGGACTGATTGCCTACTTCCAAGCAGTGAAAGTGTATGGATGTACCAGGGAACCATTCATTTATTGTACCGATATGAACGCCCGCATTCGGCCATTCGTAGAATGGACATTCAAACATCCTAGTTTTTCCCCGGGCATTCATATTGTCAAAAACTGGTAATGTTCTGAACGCCCGGCATTCACTATTTTTTAGTTACGTGCAGTTTCAACAATCAATCATAAAAAATAAAGTGGGCCCAATTTTGGTCATTGCTGTCACAACTTTTTATTCCAATTTTATGAAGACAGTGATTACAGTAGTGCGTGTATAACCGCCAGCAATAAAAAATATCAGAGAGGAATGCAGGAAAGCCACCAGCAATGCAAGTACAGTACGCCATGAATGCCTACATTGAAGAGCTGAAAGAGACGCATTCACATTTACGTGAGAGATCATAAATTTATCTGGTCCGTTACATGATGTGATGGACACGTTCACATAAATGATGCACATTAGGCAATTGGAATCAATAATAAATAGAAGAGATTTCATAAGGATATGACTTTAAGTAACCAACGACGTGGTGAAAACTTGGATATATATGGATGGTACATGTTCAAGTTGTGAACACGTCGTTGGACAATTTATAAAAACCCTTTCACCTGTTCAGATTAATCTTACAATAATCAAAGAGGTGAAAGGGTTTTCATAACAATAATATTTAACGTACATGCAATGGTAGTAAAATGTCTATTCAAGGGAAGCTTTGCATCAGTCGTCGAAAATGTTTTATCCCGTTCCTTTCCATGCGAAGCATTCTTGTAACTACCATCGTCACAAAGTGCGGAAAGGTAATAAATTTCTTTCGTTATTATTTATTATTTATTAGTTTTTTAGTTGTTAGAATTTGTCTTCCCTAAGTGTGGAAAGGTGGGGAATCGTTCAAGATGTTGTGGAGGTTCGGAAGCATAACATGACTTCCTGGCCCTCGCGAGACCGTAAACGCTTACCTACTTTTTTATAGTTACTTGTTAGTTTTCATTTTCCCCAAGTGTGGAAAGGTAGGAAATCGCTTGCGATCTTGTGGAGGTTCGGAAGCATGACATGACTTCCTGGCCCTCGCGAGACTGTAAACGCTTACCTACTTTCCCATATTTGGGTAGAATGAATTGTTGAAATGACTTCTTAGATTTAGCTATTAGTTGTTAGTTTTCCCTTCCCCAACTTGGGGAAGGGAATAACGTGACCTATCTCCTACCCTTGCGCACTTCAAGTGTGAAAGAGTAGGAAATATGTTACGTTACGATATAGTTCACTGTGAAAACGAAGGCACCTGTGCTACATATGCCTACCTTTTCATAGATATTACCCCACTTGCCCATCATGATTGTGAAGAACAATCATGTATGGATTAGTGAGTGTGGTAATTTGTTCAAGCTTTATTTGTACGAACTGTCCATTTTCGGTTGATTTAATCGCGATTTATGGTTGCTCACATCTCAACGGATCAAACTGGCAATTGGAATGTTATATTCTCAGAATTAGAGCCTGTCATTGTACCTCAACATGACAGGGTGTCATCCCGAGACTTTTGACAGATAGTAAAGTATATGTTATGCTCTCAGAATATAATGTAGATATTATTACTTGTACCATGACAGGCTGTCATGGAATTGACAGTGTATAGTGAAATCATTTATATTAGTTTACTAAATGTTGTTACAGTGATAAGTGTCTAATGCAGCGTACATAAGACGAGACATCTTGAAGATAAAATGACAGGAAAAAATGAAAATAAAAGTACTACATGTCTTTAACGTGATGAACATGATCAGGACCGTAATCAATGAAAAGTTTTGACCAATTGCAATAGGACATAAAGAAAGAATCTCCAAAGTTTTCTAAGAAGTTATAGCCGCATCAGTTCTCAACTTTCTGTTTTGCATGAAAGCGCAATTTGTAGTTCTTGGATTATTAAATCTGTCGTTAGCCGAAGATGTATCTCCAGGAAGATAATGTAAATCATTAATGTATCTTGTAATGCACCAAGGGGCAGCTACAATCCATGTCTTCTTTTTCGATCCATAACTTGCTGTAAATTTATGTGAACAATTGGCACCGTATTTCAGGAATTTCGCCTTACAAACCGAAAGTAAACCCCGCCATATATTTTTGTAATTGAATGCTCCAGCAGATATTTCCGCAAACCAATGTTCCATAGCAATGACCAATGAGGAAACCTTCATCAATTGTCTTTTCTGCGAAAACCCAAGACCAGCTTCATCATGTTTGATTGTGGATGGTTTCAGGGAAAACCCTAGTGCCCCTGCTTCCATTGAAAGTACCATATTTGTAGGTATTCCATCAAGGTCTCGTTTCCATAATATTTTCCACTTGTTCCACGGTATGGGAACACCGTCGCTATACAAAGATGCATCCCAAATGGCTTGTGAAATGAAGTGACGAAAGTTCATAGGAAAAGTCTGAATCGTAGGAAGTCCAGGAGGAATATCCCATACATCCATTCTTTTTTCAAGGCAATGGCTTCCAGCTCTCCCAAATATTGTTGTGCAGGAAATAGGTCTTCTTCCGTGCCCTACATGTCGGATATATTGTTGAGTAACTGACGAGCGAAAACTTCGACCAGTTGTGTCCAGCATAATTCCAAACAGTTATAATCTATATCACAACAGTCAAATTTCCTATGTCTTGGAATAAGCATACATGCAATTTCCACAGAAAATATACCAGCACATGGATCTACAACCAACTCACCAGAATGGGTAAATTTTAGGATAATATCCATCATCCACTGTCTTGACTTTATCTCTGGTTAGAGCATTTGTCTTCGACCGGAAGATTTCGTCTGAGATGGAAGGAATACTTTTTTGTTGATAGGGACCCTTGGGATGTCATTCATTTAATTATATGTTCCGAGATGAACAAAAGTAATGAATCCAGAACGACTGTAGTTTATCCTTTTAAAAGCGTGATCCCATACCATACCATTCTTTCAGAAATGTACTTTCAACCACAGAGAGATGCGTGAGAGAGGGTGTTATTGGATCTGATAGTATCTCCTTGTCTTCGTGTAATGGAGCGGTGTTTCCCCCACAATGAAAGCCCTTATTTCAGTCTTGTATCCTTTTCCATTTTCATCATCTTCGGGGTTTTACAATGGGATTAATTCCTTCTTCGACTTAATATGTTGAACCCTGGAAGAAAATTGCATTGCCGAACAAAAAATATGCGCATCACTTCCTGGTGTCAAAACAGATTCCGAGATATCTAAAAATTCTTTCATGTCTTCTGCTGTGAACTGATCGTGATCTGAATTTGGATAGTCGTTGATATATCTAATGTTGTATGGAGGGTCTGTTAGAAGAAAATGAACATTATCTTGTAGAGTCTGACCCATAGCATCTTCATGTGTGACAGTAAGGGACTGAAAATGGCAGTCATAGCAGCAAAAATAATTCTTCATACATAATTTCGGCATTTCCATCTCTTTCAATCCCATTGTAGTCAGCTCATCTGAAGCGGCTGGTTCGACATCATATTCCCCCTTAACTTCTGTCGGTATATTCGAAGATTGGTTTCGGAATATTTCCATTTATTTGTTGCCAGCAACCTTATATTTCTTCTTATTTCTTTGCAATTGTTCGGAAGATGGTTAACGTTCACGCTTACCATTACCTGTTTCCGTTTACCCTGAAGAAGAAATATTCTCATCAACGTCTACGATAATTTCCATAGCGTTATAACTGGAACAGATACGTTGAGAGGCTCGGAGACATGACCAGGTATACCAGAAAAGCATTACGTCAATTCCGAACTGTTTGGTTCACAAAAGAAAGGATTCAGAACTGGAGTTGATTCCATGTTGGAATCGGGGTCGTACAACGAAAGGTTGCAAAATATTTTGTGTAGGTTGGTAAAAAATGAAGATGTGATGTAACGAAATGCTGTGTCCACTCTGTTTCTATTCCACGATTGTTCGGACACCAATTCTTCGATAGTGACTGGATCATCATCTGCGGTAAATTTTGTTTCTTGCATAACTGGAGAAAAACTTTCGTTCCTTGTAGAAAGAACTTCGAATCTGGATGTTTGATGAGCTTTAGAAGATGTACGGTGACATCATTGTACTGACTAGAGGAATGTCTATTGATGTTGCCAGTCTTGCCCACGTCTTGAAAATTGTTTGACAAACGAACACTTTTCTAGTACCAGTGAAATGTTTGATGCTGAGAATATTTCTATTACGTGTCTTAGAATTTTTCCTCGACATTTTCTCCGAGACAAATGAAATCCTGTGGTAAAAGAGGAAACATTCAAATATTGTTGGGATAGACATGTTGAATGGGCTCTGTCTTGGTCTTTTCCCAGTTGACTGGATGATCATGTGAATGAATGTTGGACCAACTAAGAATCCATTTGAAGTGAAGTTGTCAGTGAACAAGTCAGTGAGCATTTGCAGTGTGCGTTCATCTCTACAACCATATGTGTATTTGGCGAAAGACGCAGGGCTATCTGACGCACTTGCTGAGAACCATTTCTGCTAGGACCTTGCCACCATTCTCTCCTATAGACTCGAATACCAATTGTTTCAAAGGCTTTTTTTCTGACATTCGCCTTGCTTTCGAAACGTGTTGTTATGCGCCTGGAGATAGGGTCGTCATGGAACCTCAACCATGTGAGGTAATTCTTGAAGTTGACAATCCGGTAGTTGAAGTTTTCTTTGAAAGGTGAACCAGAGAAACTATCAATAAAGGAAAACAGCAGGAATCGAGTGAATTCAGAATCAGGGGTTGAATGTTTCCCGGTAGAGCATTTTCCAGTAGAGGTTGAAGATGACATGTTGTGGTATTGCTATGTTACATGTTGAAAAAGCAGTTTAAAAAGTGTTGTGGAATGGGATGTAAAATGTAGAAATTGATTGTAAAATCCTTGTGGATGATGTTGGTGGAGAAGAATATATGGAGTGTCAAGTTGCTGTTGAAATGATCAAGTCGTACGGCGTTGCTTTTAATTTGACGTGATGTGTGTAGATGCTTAATCTGATATGATGCTTTTGAAGAAAGTGTTGCTGCAACGGTATGATGACGCTTGTGGGAGGTCGTATTAATCGAGTAGAGGCGCAATCTTCAATTTTGATGGAGGAAGAATAGGATCGAACGTGAAGATAGTAATGTAACCGTAGTAGTACCGCGATGTTATGTCTGGGAAAGTTATATAATGTTGTGATCTGGTATATGTTATAGAAAATTAAATATTAATTTTCCGCACGACGTCGAGATGGCCCTGTTTGTACTACTGGAACAGACGAAGAAACAATGTAAACATTTTCCTCCATATGGAGGAAACGTTTTTGCAGAAAATTAAATATTTAATTTTTTGCAACAAAAAAATCAATAATTTAATTTTCTGCAATTTTTCGGCTTCCATATGGAGGAAACATTTTGTAGGAAATTAAATATTTAATTTTTTGCAACAAAAAATCAATTATTCAATTTCCTCCAATATTTCGGACTTCATATGGAGGAAAAAATTTTCGAAAAAATTTGCGAGCAATGTTTTCGCCGCAAACATATGTTGCAATATTCGACGGATTAGTACAACACACGTGTGCACGGTAGAAGTATTGTTCCGTTACAGGAGCTCCATCCGATTTTGAAAGTCATACAACAGTTCCGTTTATGATAACAAAGACAACAAACCGACCATCAAAGTCATACAACTGAATCGAAGTCATTGCTAAATCGCAAAAATATCTGATCCATGTATTGCGCGATATGTTCTATATATTGCACACATCATTATGATATTCTTCTTCACAACCAGCCGTCATCAACTGGCTTCAATATTTCTCAACATTACGATATCCTTCTTCACAACCAGATGTCGTCAACTAACACATAATACGTTTATAAACAACTATGTCGTCCTCTTCAGCATCTACACGGGGGAAGTGTCTCTTTCATCACTACCTCCCGGCAGCGGGTGAAAACTATTCCACAAGCTGGTTCTTGGAGAGGAAAGCGTTACCGATGCAGCGGCAATGGGTATAGTTCCAGATGTTTCTGTTTGACTATACTGTCTAGATGACGATTCCGTTGAAGTAGTGAAGTCATCCCGAGGGTGCCGTAGAATTGATTGTTCGGATGTGAATGCAGTCCTTGTTGGTACAGCGAAAGTGAGGGCTGGAAGTGGAACTATCTCAGGGAGGGTATCGAAATGGGCAACGGCTGCACGGGATGAAATATTGGACAGAGTGGAAATAATCGATGTCCAAATCAAGGCGATGAATAAGGAACGGGAATATCCGTATTATGAAAAAAATGGAAGTGGTACCAACCAAGCAATTCTCTGTGATTTGGAACCATAAGATGGTGTTCATTGTTGGGATTATAAAGCAATGAAGGTTATCGCAATTCAACTTGCGAACAGGGATGTTAATGAGGAGACCGATAGCAGGAGGTCTGTTACGCTTACAGACTTTCGTCTTAGAAATTATAAGACTGTCGAATTATGGCTTCGAGTCAGTCAATTTAGAAACGTTAAGAACCCTTCGAGGGATGTGAACGTCATGCATCGTGATGCAATCGTTACATCTTTTTAAGAAGAGCGGTATCAAGTTGGTTTCGAAATGATTTCAGTGACTTTTTAACCTGAAGATGTAGACGGCAAGTGTATTGGTATCTCACAATTTTTTAGCCAGGAAAGGGATAGAATTGCACTGAAGTCCGACAAGTCATTAGTTATTGTGGGCGGTAGACATCGCCTATCCGCACTCCAAATCTTTTGTGGAATGGTCATTTCGGAAACAAATTGGACAAGAGATCGTATTCATGTAGCTCTTCTCGTACGGAATGATAAGGCGACCATGAAACCGCGGGAAGTTATGAATCTTAGCAGGTCTCAAAACATGTCATCTTCGAAGACAAAAAAGGACATTTCGTTCATTGACCTCATGAGCAGTGTCATACGATATTCTGAGACATTTACTGAACAATATAAGATACCGTTTGAAGAATCAAGGACAGTGGATATTGCAAGGGACATGGAAAGAACAGATTTTCTTGATACGAAAAGTACCTCAACATACAATCGGTACGCTCGTGTGGGAAAGATGCTTGTCAGATTCAAATCTGTCATGGAAAGGATCAAGACTATACCGCAGTTTGGAACTGGGCAAGATTCTGGTAAAAGAGGGGTGACGTACTTGGACAGCGGAATTCTCATCAACAGTACGCAGGAGACTATAAAGTACCTCCTGGATGCAGCTGAAGCTTATTTTGGAAGCCCAGCAAAGGGAAAATTTGATGAAAATGTCTTCTATCGGTTGGGTAATAAGTTCTTAACGTCTATGTAGACATCGTTGGAAGCAATTGCGGGCGGTGAGTGTGATTTATCAGAAGAAGAAGTTCCTACAACAGTGCAGCAACTAATGGATGTTGTTATTCCAGAGACACGTACGAGGACGCAATCTATTCATGCAACCTTTTGTAATCACATGAAACTTTTCGAGTATGGTTTTGTAAATAGGTCTTGAAAACTGATTACCCGTGCAAGTGCTCGCCATGACAAACTTGTCAAGAAAATAAGGCAGTACTTTTCCAAAAAGAAAGTAATGACGGTGGGAATGGAGGAAAAGAAACAAGAGGAATGGGTGTCCATGGAATTATTCCAGCATATATGAGAAGCAAGAAAAGGCAACAACGTGAAATTATTGACCTACAGAGTAGTGATGAGGAATATCCTCGAGCGAAAAACAGAAGGAAAAGGCAAAGAATCCCATGTTGTCTTACATGGGAGAAGACACGCCAGAGATTGAGGCATCGGCAAGTGGTGGGAGATCAACATCAAGAAAACGACTAAATATAATACTGAGGCCCTGTCCACGGTCTACCGTTGCAGATGACATCGGCACTTACGACAACAAATCGCCTCGAAATGTTATGCCACCTGGATGTAGTGCTATGTGGGATAGACTGAACAAGAGGTGTAGAAATGTAGTGACCATTGAAGAAATGCTGCAACACTGAAGACACAATGTAACAGAGAATACCGTCGATGGAGTTACGAGGGAGAGTAAAAGTCGTGACACACGGTCGAGAAAAATCAAGATTAACAGGACGGACAGAGAAGGCAAAAAGTAGTGGATGTCTAAATTTTATATGATACGGAGACCCTGCTTGTCGAGTATGTCAAACAAACACGGCAACTTTATTAAATGAGTTGTAGTGACGAACAATAAAATGTATAACAATAACAATAATAATACTAATAACGATTATATATGTTATAGTAAATAGCAAGTTAGGAAAACACGTCAAATTCGATAAAAATTGGACTGCCGTGTTTCCAGCTTGAATCCATCATTATCAAGTTTGTGAATGCTAGTTTTTCCCGATATTGACGAATACTGTCCATATCCTGAAACGTTTCCACAAATTCTCCGATATTACATATGTTGTCTCTTGTTACATTCAGTGCCTCATTTCACTTCTCATCCCCGGCGCCCCTTCCTAATATAAAAAACATTCCGGAAACAGCATCAAATGATGGAGAAGAGGCATCATGTGCTCCTTGTTTAAAAGATGATGGATCATCTCATCTATTAATGTATCGTAGTTTTTCCTGGCCCCAGAAAAGTACTCAGGGTCAGGGGGTTCAGTGAACATTGCGTTGGTTACGTGGTCAATGGCAAGCCTGGGCCCAATGCCATCCATAGTTCGTGGAACAGTTAGTGTA
>JAULBU010045729.1:0-13704 GCA_032358235.1 Odonthalia washingtoniensis | reverse complement strand
GGGCGAATGCTGTGGTTGGTGTTGAATGTAGAAAATATCGAATAATTCGCCGGAAATGGGGGGCTGCTGGGTGTGGGCGCGGCTACTGTGTGCGGTGCTTTGGAAAACACTAGTGACGTGTACAGTTTAATAAGAGGTTGGGGCCGTGTGTACGGCGAAGCGTCCACCTGGCAAGACAGTTGTCCAAAAGAATGACTGGAACCAATGAATTTGCATAACAGCGCACCTGAAATCGATTGCATTCAATTTTGCACACAAATATCTGGACGGGGAGAATGTCCACAAACCAAACATGGAATGGCCCCCTTTCTTATTTTCTTAATGTCTGCGGTGGGTGGGGTCGTGAGGATGATGATGTGGAAGCTCTGCGTTCAGAACACACCGGAACATGGAAGCCTCGGCGTGTGCGAACGGGATGGGTACGCCATCCCGAGGTAAGGCCGGGGCTGGCCTTACGAAGCTAGAAAACATTCGGAGAAACTTTGAAGAAACTGACGAGTCTTGCTACATACCAGTCCGGTATCATGCGGGTTACTTGCTCGCTTGCACCTCTGTACCTGAAAAAAGAGGTGGGTTGGTTGCATTAGCAATTTCTTTATTTTTTTGAATATTTTTCACAAAATTGAATATTTTTCACAAAATGTAATTTTTCATTTTTTTTTTTTTGTAAACTTTTCAAATTTTTATTAAATTTTATGATTAAAATCTGTTTCCCCATCTGAACACCCCATTTCGCACCAACTTCTATTTCCCCACTTTTTCTTCATTTTCAACCTCCCTCCCTCCTCCGCCTCCGTTGCCTCTGCTCCTCCCTTTAAACTCCAAACTGTCACTGCCGCTCCTGTTCATGTCTCAACCTCGCCGTTTATCTGCCGCCTCCGCCACCATTATTACTTATCAACATGGCTTCCACTCAGTTGGCTACCACCCAACAACCACCACCGTCTGGCGGCCCGCTCCCAAAGCGCGACTCTGTCCAGTCGCTCGTTTCTCTAATGAGTTGTGGCTCCTCGCCGCCTTCAGCTCCCACAGCCTCTCATGCCACCATTCGTGGGGTTGACGCTCAAGGTAAAGCTCATGCCATCCCTGTCACAGACAATGTCGATGCCGTTTCACTTTCTGCCAAACAATTACAATCCGTCTCTTTAGGAGCTCTCGCCTCTCCCGTTGCAGCTCACTTACGTCAATTATCACTCGCCGCCAATGCCTTGGATGCAATCGACCTTGGTCCATTGTCTTGGTGTCCTTCTCTTGCAGCTCTCACTCTCAACAGCAATCGACTTACTTCAATTGACCTTGCACCTTTGGCTGCGTGCAAACGTTTGGAACGACTTTGGCTACATGGCAACTGTTTAGAATCTCTGGATTTGACACCTCTTTCAACCTGTACCAACCTTCGTTCACTCTATCTGGAGGATAATTCTTTACATGAACACACTCTGGATTTTACTCCTCTTCAGAATTGCCGTAACTTACGTTCTCTTCGTCTAGGTGGTAACAAGTTGGGCGGTACTCTCAACCTCACTCCACTCCTTCAATGCCCTGCCCTCTCCGTCTTCAATGTCGATTCTTCTGTCAATCTCACTGCCGATGGGGAATCTTCTCAAGCGCGTGTATCCCCTGCCTTACGTCGCATTGTGCTTGATATCAAATTCAATGCCCCAGTAGTCCCTCGTTCGCGCCGCGTAAGAGGATTGACTACACCTCCAATATCTCCTCCTCCTACTCCATCTCGAAAATCACCTACTTCTTCCTCCGTAACTTCTCCCCCATCTCAAACACCAAATTTAAGATCATCGATCGTATCATCAATCACATCTTCACCTATCGTGTCAGCAGAGGAAATAGTTTCTCCTATATCCTCGCTTGATGTTTCTTCTCAAATCGTAGTTAAGGTATTGCTTGTCGGTTTTCGACGCTTGGCCCGTTATGCCGCTGAGGATTCACTTTCTCGCTGTGGCAAAGTTATCATTAGTGCCTCGACTTATTCCGTGTCTACAACTGACCCTTCACTGTTACTGGACTCTAACATTATTATTCTTTACTCACCACCTGAGAAGACAATACGACAAGTGCATATTGTGGGTGGTCAAATTCCAATCGTCATCGTCGGTACTGAACGGTATCGATCGACAGCAGATTCGAATTTATATGAATTATTACGTCGCTTTCAGTTTTTTGTTGACCCTGTTGATAATTCCGATGCAAAACTTCTTTATCACATTGCATCTCGTTTCGCCTCTGGTGAAACAAATGTAGCTGCCGTTCGATACGTGTCATCATCACATAACCTGAGAGAAAGTCAACGTGATTCTAACAAAGATTCTATTAGCTCGGCCATTCCAATGCGCAAGTCTCAATCGGATGTAACTCTATCGTCGTCGACTACGACATGCGATAACATCGAGCTGGAACATATTGAAGATGTTGACGAAAATTCCAGAGTCTTTGGAACAATTGGTACCGATGAAATTGCCACTGATTCTTTCTTTTCGAAATCTGGTGTGTCAGAAGTGTTTCGACGACTAAGTGAACGTCGTTCAAGACGTTCTGGACGAGGTTGGGGTAGCGATTCAATTTATGAACTGAGTGATCATGGTAGGAATAAGTTACGTGCTGAACGTTCTTCGATTGAAACTGCGTTCTCTGATTTAGGTGGATATGCAACTGGTGAAACTTGTGCAGGAATTACTCGGGTGTGTGGCATTACTAAATGTGCAGCACCCCTTTTGTTCCGTTCTGCGTTTGGATCTTCATTTGAAGTTGAGGTAACTACACCGGAAGCAGGGATACCGAACGCACCCATGGAAAGAAAGAAAAGAATTTCTTGTGATGCGTTCTTAGCATATTGGGATTCTCGATTGAAATCTTACGATGGAGAAGAACGTTTATCTAATGTACTAGAGGACAGTCATTTTATTCGTATTGGAACTGCAAGTGGGCTTGATGTTGTTGGACACAGTCCATATGGTGCACCTGCTAGTCGACCAAGTCAGAATTTGCCTATCGAAGAGGCTCTTTCGCGTTCTTGGAATGGGGGGACTGGTGGTCCTGGCGATTCAACAGATAACATGCGAACTGATTTATGGTGCCCATGTGATGCGGGTATTGAAGAGCTGATTCGTAGTTTCATGGAAGGAAGATCGTCAAGATTTGGATCTTATGCCCTTGTTAAATTATCTGAAGCCGTTGCCATCGGGGCTTCACTTGTGATTTATGCGTTGCGTGGGTCATGCCGTGGAAGAGTTGGTGGACATGCTCGAGCTGTATGCCCCAAGGAAGTAAGAAGAGGAAAACTTAACGCTGCTTTAATCGCTGCTGAAGTAGGAATTTTCGAAGGCGTGACTGCAGGATTATCAATGAATCAAATTCGATGTATCAAAGGATGTTTCGCGACTGAGGTAGCACCATCTACAATCAGTGCAAATGGTGGATGCGCCTTATCGTGGACATTATCAAGAGAGGAAGTTCAACATTTTTGTATATCTAGAAAAACATTGCTACCAGGGGCGGTTGAACGTGTGATGCATTCACATTGCAGAAATGAGGAGGCTATGAGTCTCTCTGAATTTTCAATTCTACTTTGTGTTTTAAGTGATGTAACTTGCGACGGGGCTGTGGATTATTTCTTTACCGTTGTCGATGTCGATGATAATGATGTATGGACAGTGGCAGATTTAAAACAGTTTCATATGGAAAAAGAACGTTTATGGTTTGATGACGGCATGGCAGTAAGTGATTTACACGATTTATGGATCAACTTGGTTGACATGGCCGGGATTAGACACGGTGAGAGCAGAGGTGTTAATCGTCGAGACATTTTCAAATTGGGTGATAAGGATCGTAAAGCGATCATTCAAACTCTTCTTTACGTTGACGATGATTATACATCTGTGAATATTAGACGGACAATGGAATTGAATAAGAATTCGTCGTCGTCGTAGTAGTAGTTGTCGTAGTCGTCGTCGTCGTCGTCGTCGTCGGTCATAGTGATTTGACCTAACAATAATTATTATTTTTCTCATATTTTTTTCATGTTGACATCATCTGTGCCCATGGCCACACGATGAATTGCGCAACGTTTATCCAACCCCCGGTTAGATCAATTATTATTAAAAATCGAAACAAAGAAGAAAGGAGAAGAAAAGGAGAATATTAGATTTCTTTTTCCTTTCTTCTTTGTTTTGGTCGGTTGCTTTTTATTTCAAAAGTTTCTCTTAGTGTGCGATGAGATGTCGCGTGACTAGTCGCGTGACTTGTGACTTGTGGATCATCTCGTGTGAGCTTGCACAGTGATTCCGGTCTGCTTTCGGCCTTCAACCCCCTCTGCTCAGCCGGTGCAAAATCAATTTTCAAAGAGTTGTTCATGACCTTTCAATTTAACTTTTTGTACACTTTCAGTTTTGTTGAAGTACAGTGCGGTGACGTCGACGTGTTCAAAGTGATCTACCGTATCATCATAGTTTCGCACGTTTGCAAAAAGTAAACGACGTAAATTGTCCTCAAAACAGAGCGCACCAATGTGCATCGTCGAAAAGCAGCAGGAACACGTTCCTTCTTTTGCTAACCATGTTTTAAAATCAATCAATGGCTGCGATCTTGTTTCAAGTAAACTTTACAACCTTGGAGGTAGAAACACCTTGCACAATGCGACACTCTCAATACACTCCTTCAAATCCGCGATAATCCCAAACTTTCATTTCTTCATTCGCATGATTTGATTACATCATCAAAATGAAAATGACATTGGAACATTGTTCCCTTAAAATTAATGATATTATTATTGCATATTGCCACGTGTACTTTCTCTTGCCTTTTGACAGTGCCACCACTGGCACTACTGGCACACAAAACCCATAATGCAGAAAACATCCCGCCGGACTGACAACGCTCAAAACTTCTGCGTATGGTGTCACGATGAAAAGGTGGTACGCAAAGTTCGTTTACCTCGTCATGAGTGACAACAACTTATTCCAGCGTGCTGTCATCATTTCTTTAATCAAATAACGTATGAACATCAACATAAATTATTGACCACCAGGAATCTGTGTTAGTATGTATACATATCATTAATTTTCATCTTCAACAACTTCCATATTTATGAAAATCATACGGACAGAACATCATTTTACTTCAGCTTCTCACATTTCAGACTCCATTTCTAATAAACTTATGAGACTTCACAAAAAGAACTCCACACCACGGTAAACTTGATGCTCACGACGGAGATGATATGTCACAGTTCACCAACAATCTTCTCGTATGTTACCAGTTTGATGGTGCTGTCGGCAGCACCATCGAAGTTGTAGGGGAGTCCCCATTTTTATGGTGAATCCGATACGAAGAAAAGAACAGTTGACAGACAGGCGTCGAAAGTTGTGAGTAGTCCATCCTTTTTAAAAGGTGAAAGGTGAGACAGGAAACACTTGTGCAAGGGTTGTAGAGTTGAGAGTATAAAGCATTTTTGTAAGAGGATTTTTGATTTCACTTGGTGGAAAACACACCTCGACTGTCCTGCTAGAAGAGGGTCTAAATATAATCGGAATTTAAAGCTTTTAACTATATCGTACATAGAAAATGACATTCATGATGCCAATACTAGTAATTGCAAAGAAATAGTCGTAGTAGGTGCTGTCTTCGAAATGCAACCAACAATTTAATTATCTCATTACAGAAATTGTGTGAGTTGGTAGAGGGAGCGTGACCCTAAGTTATATATTGATAAAATAGGGAGTAAGTTTTGGACATGTGCACGAAACTGAAGTTTTGCTTATCAAATTTATAATTGGATGATCTTAGATACCTTTCAATCAAGAAAATGACTTGGAATCATCGTTCGTATGAGACAAATGAATGTTTCAACTATTAAAACATTCAAGAGAAGAATTAAATTGAAGAAAAGTAACGTTAGACACGTTGTATTCGATTTGAAGAAAATGTTTTGATACCTAAAAGTTTGGTCAACTTCAATTTGTTACATGTTAAAAGTTTGACCATTTTCTCGTTTCAAACAGCAACGAAGGTTGAAAATATAATTTAAGCCTTCCACAAGGACACTGGCAAAATATAAAATCAGCCAAAGTTGTTATCTACATATTGCACCGCTGTCTACAAAACCAAAGAAAATACTTCCAACCCAGAAAAAGTCGCGGAACTTGTTATTACATGCTGATAAATGCAGGGGTTGAAATAAAAAGGATTTTTGTTGTGGTACCTTTGCTGCGTGTATTATAGGGCGTAGATGAAGAGGTCGTGTTGCAGATTATTATTGCTGCAAAAATAACAATGTTTGTGATGGAGAATTTGGGCATGTAAACGCGCTTTAAAATAAAAGAATGTAATAGTTCCGGCAGAAAGATGCGGATTATTGAGGTATTAAACACGTATAGTGCGTGTGTTACAACTGCACGTATCTATTGTAGGCTACAGAAAGATGAATTGGAACCTATATTTGCAATACAGAAGGTGTTTCCTTTCAAAAATTACCGCATATTCCGTTTTAGGAGAGACTGACCTGTTACTCTATTTGAAAAAGCACCTTTCAACGTAGACGGCGAGAATTTTACGCTCATACGGAGGGATGAACGAAGGATCTCACAGAGGACTGGAAAGCGCGAATGTCATCTGGATATTTCAATCATACCATTGACCAGATTCACCAAGTACCATCTGCTCACCATGACAAGAGGCGTCATTTGTAGTGAAATGCACTACCAAAAGCGGAAGGACGAGAAGAATGATCGGGACTAATGGTGTTCGAGTCCTCTTTCCACAGTAGTATGGGTGTGCAGTTCCTCCACCAAAAAAGGGAGGAGAGTTAGGGTATAAGTGGGGATTTGGAGAATGAGTCGCGCCGTAGGTGAATATTAACGGCAAGAGTCGGGAAGGTCGTGAATTTACACTGAGTTACTGTCAATAAAATTATATCAAATACGGGCTCTGAGAGAAAGTTGGAAGTTGATGGTATTGAAATTCGTAGCCCGGCTAGTAGTAGGCTATCGATTACTGCGCTTGTAACGCGTGATTGATTCTCAACTTCTGTAGGGAAGGGTAGTGACCAGTGATAGAGTGGATTCGTCGAGAATGAAGAAGTTGAACTTTGGGGGTCAATTCAGGTCTCAACTCTGCTTGTATTTATTAATCAAAGGAAGTGCGACGCCTTGAGGTCGCTGAAGTAGGCGTCCACCTTTCGACCAGTGGCGAGAGGGGAGCGTACTGAAAAGCAGAGTAGGAGCCATTGATGCACTGTAAGGGTCAACAGTGCTCGAAATGCACGTGGGAATTGCGACAGACCACTAATTATGATCTGACACAAAAGAAAAAAGTGAGGAAATACACCAAAACATTCACGTGTTCTCGCTCTAAATCGCACTGGGGTGCAATTGACACGAAAAGAAAAATATTAGAAATACACACGTGTAGCGACGAATTAGAACACATGTGTACCTTGAGGTCATCGTACTCAATCGGTATTTTGAAGGCGAAGAAGGAATCACACAGGCATGTTTCGGGAACGGTGTCACCTCAAACAATGGAGATGACAGCACGAAGTAAAGAGTTTACGACTTGTTCTATGGGAAAGTTTTTGCGCATTTGATTTTGGGAATTGATAATTGATAAGTTACAAAATTATCATTTTTTCCAAATCATTTTTTCCAAATCACTATTTTTTCCAAAATTTTTGGATTGAAGTTTGAAATCATAATGCATGTTACAATTGTATCAAAAAGTAAAGTACTTAGTGTATTATACACGACGTACTATTAATGCACGATAAATTGCGATTGGATGATTTGTGCCATCTTATACTGAGTTATGTATGAGTCTCTATACAGTACCTGAATTCTTACCGTCATCATTGAGATGCGACGTGGGATGCGACACTTATGAAGTAGAATGTATTTACGATAATTCCATCTTTGACACAGAACTTTATGATAATAAAGATACATACGATTGAGATTGCCACAATTCAACGTTAATCTTCATTTATAACTGATAGTCTGGTTACGTCATTGACAAGCTAATATACCAATAGTAATTACTACAATGAGTAACAATGTTTCTTCAGAGGAACAATTTTGCCTAAGAGGCCTTCGAAGAGATGAACCGGGAGAGTGCTTTAACATGTGGAAGCTTAGCTTTTACGAACAGATGGTTCAAAAGAAGCTTCAGAAATATTTCCCACATGACAAGAGATCAAAAAAATTACTGCAGTAATTTTTTGCATGCACAAACAGAAAAAGCATTTCATGCAATCAAAATCAAGGGAACTGAGGTGGAACGGTTATAAGCAGAAGAAAACGATTTAGAAAACGAGATGTTGGCACAGAGCTATCTAATTATACGTCTGGCACCGTACAAAATGCAGTCACTAGAAGAGATACAAAAATGAAATGGTAAACGAAGTTTATGGCTGGCACAGATTGACCAATTACCATCGAAACATAAACATACATTACGGGATATAGACAAAAACTAATAAATGCACAGATGAAATACACAGAAAGATTAGTGTATTACCAAGGAAGAGTACACCAGCTGACGAGAAGGCTGACTGGAACGGCATATGCTGTCCCAGACAAGCATGAATAGGGCATAATGACAAATGGTCTGCTACGTAGATACAAAAACAGTGTCAGGATGATGAATTTATCATTTTATGAGTCCCCATATAACGAACTGATATCTAAACTACGGGAAATAGCAATAGAGGACGTAGATAATCCTGCCGTCCCACTTGAAAGCCAAAGAAAAGGCGAGTTAACATCACCTGCCCCCTCCACGATCGAGAGGAAGGATAGTAATAAAAGGTATACAAAAGGTTTCAAGGGCATGTTACACTGGTACTAATGCCAAGGGAACATGAGGCACGAGTGTCTCAGCAAGAATGCGGAAAACCGTAGATAATTCCAAAAGAAAACTCGAACATGGAACGGGAAGGAGACGGCCAATTCGAATTTTTCACAAACGGTCGCGTTTTTAATAGATTAGAATTAACGCTGGGAGGTGAACCCTGGATACTTGATTCAGGAGCATCTCACCACTATAACGACAAAGAAAATTATGTTAACGCAGGCAACACAAATTTCGGTGGAATTGTAAGCACGTCTGGGTTCGAGAGCCTGAATATAATAGCCAAAGGTGAAAATAAGCAGTATAGTCAAGTCAAATGAGTTCTAAAAATAGGAAGGAGTCTTCTATTAGTGGGAAAATTGAAGAAGAATCCTGTACTACGTATTAGATGCTAGGATGCGGTTTGCACAATTTCTCGCAATAAGAAAATAGTTGCAAGAGGGAAAACGGGAGAGATAATCTCTAGCGAACTAGAGAAGAAAAGAGAGACGAGAAAGTGCAACAAGGAACAGAAACGTAGACACAGACATATGCTACTGAATGCTCTGATAAGTAAGAAATCAGAGACAGTAAAGAAAGTGAAGCCAATGATGAGATACTGATGGATTAAAGAAATGGCATGAATTACCTGGAAACTTGTCCTTAAGTGGGATAAAGCATCGATCAAGATTTGGTTCACTAGATATGACAGAGAGGGAGTTGAGAACACCACTCAACTTCGTGAGATGTGCAGAAGGCAAATAGAAGTCAAAGGAGAACAAGAGGAATTCGTAGAATTGCAAAATTCGTACTTAGAGATCTGGCGGGCTCGTATACTCCGATACGTGGGGGCCGTTATAGGTCCCAGATGTAAGCAATGAGCGCTTCAAAGCCACTTTTCTAATGAAAGCAAAAATCGAGATGATAAGAAAAGTCGATAGATATGTATCCTTTATGAGAAAGAAAGGATATGAAGTAAAAATATTTAGAGAGGACCAGGGAACCAAAAACAGATCAAGTAAAATATAGGAGTACTTAAGAATAAATGGAATGACTCATGCACCCACGGGGAGAACTGCACATGAGCAGATGCCTATTTTTCCATGTTGCACAGCGCAGCGCATGAATAGAACTCTCACTTAAATTTCGCGAACGATGCTACTGCACCGATTAATTCAATTAGTCTCACTGGGGTATTAGTCTCAGTAGAAAATTACTGCAAGTGAGACTAATTCCGAATCCTAAATTTTGATGGAGGAAAAAATAGATAAAGTTAACATCGGGGCTTAATTTAATAAAAAATAATAATCTTCCAAAAACATTTCAATAGCCCTAAAAAGATTAAGAAACTGAAACTAATTGTTTTCGAGTCTCGGTACAGGTTCTCCGTTGAAGTGGTTGGTGTGTTTTCGGATTATTTCCTGGGAGGTGCGGGAATAGTTGCTCGACTCTCCAAGTACCGTTGAGATCTAGAGCCAGACCACAACGAATCATAGATTTTCGTCCGTATGAAAGACCATCTTTGTCCCTCATGTTGTTAACATCTGTCATAATCTTATTGATTGATAGTCATAACGTTCAAAAACGAAAATTATTTCATTGACAGTCATAACGTTCAAAAATCAGAAAAATTACTGATTGAAAGTCATAACGTTCAAAATCCAAAATAATTTCATTGACAGTCATAACGTTCAAAACTCAGAAAAAATTCTGATTGATAGTCATACCGTTCAAAAATCAAAAATATTAATAATTGATTTATGGTCATAAAGTTCACAATTAAAAAAATTGATTTGAGACTCGTAACCTTCATATGACCATTTGATAAATTAAAGACTGCAAAAAATGAACAAGAAGAAACGGGAAAAGTCCAAGAGGACTATATATATATATACCTGTTCACTTATGGAAAGAAGATGAAGCTGTACTCATGCATGGAAGAAAACAGTAAATAAATAATCACTATAACTGGGTCACAAAAAAAATAATGAGTGTAAGAGACTTCCCGTTTTCAGTGTGATTATTTTTTGGCGGTTTAAGTTATACTAAATAAAAAGTTTTAAATTAGTATCGGTGAAACTATTTAAATTTTTCTGGAATTAGTCTCACTAGACAATTAGTTTCACTTACTCTAACTAAAGATATTGATTTTTTTCGGGCTTCGTTATTAGTCTAAGTGAGACTAATTGAATTAACTGGTGTACATGCGGGATTACCAAAATATTGGGAGGATACGCCACTCGATAATCCACAATGATTCGCAAATAGATGCACGACAGTCACATTTCAAAACAAGGAGATCCCATACAACCGATCGTTTTATAAAGAAGCATATTTGAAGGTATTCAAACCATTTGGATGTACTGCACTCATAAACATCCCACTTACGAATCGGAAGAAGTTGAATGAAATGGCAGAAAGAGGATCCTTAATTTTAATTGGGATATCTTAGGCTTCGTTATGATACAGAATTTATTTTCACTCCACCAAGAGCATCGTCCAAGCAAGGGACGTCAAATTTATCGAAGAGGATGATGAACAGTTGATTGTTAACGCTTATAATTCGATAAATATTAACTATGCAAAGTGCCGTTGAACATTCACCGACAAACCAGATAAGTTTAAATAATACATTTGTGACAAAAGGGCGACCAAGGAAAACCAAGACTTTAAAGTCAAAACAGGGAAACCAAGAATGGTTCCATGTCATCGACTCCAACACCAGGAAGCTATTAAAAGAATGGATTTTTATTCACTGCTACTTTGAGCGTCGAGAAATACGCGATTATATGAGACAGTAAAGGTAATGTGATTTATGGATATATTTGATAATTATATTGTAGGAAATGTGACATCACTCATACTTATGCGGCAAGGTCAGATATGCACTTATGGAATGAGGTAATGAGGTACTGATTTAGAGAATAATGGTCATAGATGCAGCACAGTAGATACGTGTGGACTAATTGAAGGAATTAGGAGGTACAATATACTACAGTAGATACGTGTGGATGAATTTAAGGGATGATGAGGTAGTTCGACGACATAGGACACGTTTCAGACTCAATGACATTCGGGATCAAAAGGGTATAAAGCGTGGATGATCCGAGCTTGGGAAGGAGGACATAACTAAGTTTCCGAATGAATATATAAAGCCAACACCAAGTATCGGAAGTACTTACCCATGATTCAAAAACATTACTGAGGTCGGAATTATTTACAGATAATCATTGTGCTCATGTCTTTTCCTGGTTTCAACATATTTTAGAGCTGAAAAATTTGGCTTGGATGTGGGCTGCTTATAAGAAATTAGTTCATATGGATATATTTTGTGATCTCCCTGAAGAAGAAAAATGGCTTCAAGCACAGAATAATAATCTCGCTGGATTGGGTATTGATTTCTTCAACAGGAAGAAGCAACAGTTGGAAAGTGATTGGTATTGTATTCTGGATGGTATATAAGACCCGTTTGATATACATGAAACTGGGTGTGATTTTTGTTGAATCTAGATAAAAATTGTAAATGGAGAACAGAAATTACACATGGTTGAGTCCATTCCTCATCACTGGCCAGGATTTCCCACCAAAACACGGTCACAATGACTTCGAAGATAGAGAAACTGGTTCCCCTGGGTGTTTTACAATTACGACTGCCAAATAAGCTGTATCTCTATGGATTACAACTGGGTCCAATCGATAAGTCTATCTAAGTGTAGAGGAAAAGGAACAAATTGCAATTTGTTTGGAAATGAAAGAAATAGAAATTCCCGCACAATCTATTTTCATTGGACATGGTTATGTTAAACATGATGGTGTCGATTGGAAAGGTAGTCATCCTCTCAGATATCATATGTATATCATCACGGAGGGTAATAATTTTAGAGATACCATCTCATATGCCTACGGACGGTCCCTACACTGGAGAAGTCAGACCAAAGATGATCACACCTCACAATATTCAAGTAGTCCTTCACAACGTGAAGTTGTGAAGGAATACTTGCATGCTGTGAGCATCATCAACACAGCATGCACGGTGTACGCTCTGTCGATGATGAAGGTGAATATGACGATATGGAAATTTATGACGATATGGATAATTGGGGAGTAGCCGACGTTGCAAGAGCCACCACTGGGATGACATCAGCCCATATCATAATTCTAATTTTTGCCCTTTACGGAAAACCTTTCTTTGTTAAATATGTCAAAGTAAACTGTTCTCTACTTTTATACTCTACGAATTGATTTATCCAGGCATGCTGTTTTTAAAGTGACATACAAATTGCACCATCTTGGTATGTTGGAGTTGTTCCATATGAAATTTCTAGATGCCAATCACCATCATCCCATATGTACAAACCTATGTTTTCGGGACTGAATGCCTACATTAGAACGGCATAGTTTTTGGGTGGATGTACCAGGCACTACTTAATTGAATTTTTGGGGAATTTTGTAGGTTACATCCACAATTATACAGCGTATGCATGGTTACGGACAGTAGCTACATGAAAAATATACTCGTTTTGAAAATAAAATGGACGGGGCATTTACCTGGGCATACACACAGTGTATGTAATGTGAATGTGGCATACACAATTAGTTACGGACAGTGGAAAATAAATATAAAGAACAGTCCGGGCCATCTTCCGCGTTTTGAAAAATCAAACGGCTGGTCCATGCAAAAATATCTACATTCGCTGAAATAATTTATGTATGTAATCTAAGCCCAGAACTACTCATTTTGTATTAGAAAGTGAATGAATACTTCATAAAAATCTACGAAAAATGTAGTTTTCGGTGGATGGTACTTTCACGATGTTTTTCATGTATTGAATGTAAAAGTGCATGTAAACTACATCTATTATTCCGTAT
>JAULBU010045718.1:0-13706 GCA_032358235.1 Odonthalia washingtoniensis | reverse complement strand
AGCCTTCGACAACTCCAAAGCTCCGATATGACGAACTTTTCGCGGTCGTCCTCTAGGAGATGTTAGGGCTATGGGCGGAGAAATATTATAGCTGATACCCATGTTGGTGGTGGAAGTTTCAATATAATCTGATATGCATTACTGCTCTTTAACGTGCTCAGTAGTATTTTGGGAGGACAAGTAGTCTTTCAAGTTGATATCAGCTTCTAGGCATTAAGAGTAATACGAACGCGTGGCATGTACATACGCTGACCAATCAGAGCTCGTTTGTACTGTGCTTACAGTGTGTGCACTACAACTATTTCAAAGAAATATTTAACGATGAAAAGTATTCAAATTAATGGAACTGCTGCCCCGGTGCCGGTGCTAATATTGAGTACATCATTGTTAATGTGCCACTATTGACATTAAATTTAAACAAAAATGCTATATGTCGTTTTCTCTCTCCTTTCTTATATACGTCATAATCAATTCCGCCACAACCTCTTGCATTGGTTCTGAAGAATGCAAAGACACGGCAGAATAATATCAAAATGTCAATGTTTTTGATGAAACAACAACAAACCGTTCTGGTCTCTGTCCTGGAATTACTCACTCATCGAGACAGTCCAGTTGGAAATTTAAATGAAAGGTGTCTTGGTCTCGTTGTAGGGTCGAAAAATTTCCGACGCGGTGCTTCAATATGGATCAAAGACTATGTGCATCGGAACCCCACATACCCGGAAGGAAATATATTTAAACGTCATTTCTCTATACTATGCGTCGGTACTACAGATTAATAGAAGATCTGTTACAACACCGAATGGATTTCTGGAAGCAAATAACTAACGGAATTGGTTACAAATGTATTGCAACTTATCTTAAAATACTGTCATCTTTAAGAATTCTCAGCAGCAGTACTTCTACAGACAGCCTCGATGATGCTGTATATATGTCCGAGGACTCCATTCGGTTATATTTGCCACAGTTTTGTATTGATATAATTCAAATATGCGGCGGCAGGCTTTTCGATAGGTTTCCTACGAAAAAAAACTCAATGGCATTGAAGAAAAATTTACGAAGGTAGGTTTCCCAGGTTAAATCGGGTCCGCGGATTGCATTAAATGCGTATGAAAGAATTTTCCTGCTACCTTAGAAGGACAATAACTCAATAGCAGGGATTAAAAAAGTGCCAGTGTCCAATGTGAAGCATATTAAGGCCATGACCTCTATTCAATAGAGGTCATTACCAACAAGTTGCTAGTATTGGTTTTATAGACGTCTACGTACTGATAACCTTAACGTTATTGATCGATCCCACTAATTGAAGAACATTTTGTCTGAACTTTACAACATAACCGTTCCGGAAGGATATAAAATAACAGGAAAAAGAGTGGAAAATCATCTGTTATTCCTGATTGGGGATGGAATATATCCGCATTGGCTAATCTTCGTACTTCTTATGGTAAATTCACAGATCCGCCTGGAAAAACCATTTTTCTTTCAGACAAGAATCCGTACGGAAGAATGTTGATCGCCTATTCGGTATCCTTTAGTTGAATTACAAAAATTTTGCGACGTGAGAAAAGATGCTGAGACTTAAATGAAACCATACGTATTTCTAAATGCTATGTTATTTTATACAATATTACTATCCGAATACTTCACTTCTTAGATGAGGACTATGTGACCATATCCGCAGAGGAGGTTCATACAATTAAGGAAAATGAATAACTACGTATGGATGAATCAAGGAAACAATTTCAACAGAATACAGTTCGGATTGGGGAGCTGCCTTCACATATATTTCTTTGGAGGCAGATCGTCTGTTGATAAGAGATATGAGTTTTACTGATCACTGGTCAGTAGTTGGTCGTGGAACGACCAACAATCCTAACTTCAAGCGGACCTCGTAGCCCATAAAGAACAACTAAACGATTGGAATTTATTTATTAGGAAACCCGCTCCTTAAAAATAGCTGCACGGGATAATGGGACCCTAACGCATATCTGGTTATTAGTTATGCACAGTTTAACAATTTATGTCGATACTTTTTAAAACATAACGACCATTATTTCAGTTCTATATCCGTAATCAAAAGTATCCGTACATCTTATTATGTTCTTATAAAAGTCTCCATGCAATACATGCCCGGGTACATCGTTACTGCTCGTCTTTTACCGTCGGTTCTACATCTTGCATTCTTCTCATCTTTTCGACCATGGAGTTGTAGATAGGAGACCCCTTCGGGAGAAACTTTAGTACCATGCACATATTTTCTACGCCACCGATTTCCGTTTTTTATTCCTTAAAGGATTTAAAAATATCAGTCGTTTTACTCAATTCCGTACTGATATCATCTATTGCACGGCCAATTAACTCTTCATTCCGTTTTTCTTGGTCCCTTTTTTATTACTTTTTTAAACCATATGGTCTAATAACAGATGTTCTGGTGATTCTTTCACTCTTTCTTCTGGAATGTCTGTAGTAATGTCATCAAAGTTTTAAAAATTCCTGCTTCTGCCATTCATTTCCAGTCGTCTTTTTGCACTTGACTGTACTTTTCTTCCGTATTTTGCCTTCCATTTGTTCCACTTAACGTGTCATACAGCATGTTATTTTCTCAAATTCTTCCAGATTGATTCCTTAACGATGTAGGTGTTGAGCGTCGTCCAATGACGGGTGACACTGTTGAAATATCGTCCCCAACAATATTACCGTTACGGTGTCCTGGTGATGGTTCTGGATTTAAATTATCCAAACCAGTATCACCCATAGACTGAAAGCTGCTCTTTCTCTTAATTACAACACCACCATTCTCTTCAACGTCTCCATATTTTGTAACACCAGCAAGGTACTCAGCGATCTACACATACCAAAACGTTACTTCGATTCCAGGATTGGTTTCCTTTTACTTTCTAGGTCGACTTTGAAAAATTGCTTGTGTTTGCTTGATCATACTTTCCTTTTTTGCATTGCCGGTGCGGTTTATACCAAGGACTTGTTTGTAGAAGGCATTACATAGTTGACAATCAAGAGCAAATGGACCCCATTTGCATCGGATAGATGATTTTGACCTTGTCATACCGAAATGGTCCGTATAATACTTTTCGACTCTAGACCACAGCGAATCTTCTGTTTGGACAATATTTTGTATTTGTGCAACCCATCCTTTGACCAAACACAACGGTTCATGTTTTGATTATTGTGGGCAGCTATTCTTTACCTCTACATGTCCTTTCGGTAGTACAGGCTTGTTTTTTGAACCGCATGGCCCACCAGATCCTCGCTTCCCGTTCGTACCTGAGGATAAATTACTGCCATGTTTACTTTCTTCACCTCCTTCCACAAAAGGATCCATACTTGTTCTATCATTTCGGCAATGGTCTTTTCTTGGAAATACGATCCTTCTTAGAATTTACAGCACTGTTTCTGAAACTGTTTTCACAGTAACCTGATTATGGCGCAACCAATAATTGGTTTGTATTTCTTCATCATCCTTCTCTTCTTCACTAATTTCCATACCAGTTCTAATTTCTCTCACCCTTTCCCCTCTCGTGGGAATGTACCGATCGGACTTATCACCCTCATAGTTTAGTGTGTAAGTTGGTTTTCTAGCTTATCTCACAACAGTACACTGTTATTCACGGTTATTACTATTTTTTGAAAAACAGTCGATATTTCATCAGTCTCATTCACGTATCTTCACCGACTTACCACTGAAAGAATCCTCAAAATCACGTGCAGGGATATGAAATGAACAATATTCTTCACAATCAGATTCGAATGAACCTAGACAGAAAGAACCTAAAATACCAATATCTAAATTGAATTGAAATTGAAATTGAAATCCAATTTTCAATTACGTCTTCAGCTCATACATATGAAGATCCTGATGCAGCATTTAAACTTACTATAATAGGCTGCAGTGGATATATTAATATTTGTATTACTCCATCGTTAGGCCAATATTATTATTACGTGTTATTCTATATGTTTGTAATTTAATCATTACGATGTAATCCTTTTAGAAACAAAACAATTGATACGGAACATTAGAAGTTGTATGAGATTTGCGCAATAAATAGCGCGTCGTGCGCTTAAACGGAATTGAAAAAGTATGACGTACCGTTTTCGTAGTTGTTGTTTCCATCATCGTTACTGTATTGCAGATGTAAATCCAATGATGGAAGACCATGTTGAGAAGGCCCATTGATAACTCAGTGGCATTTGCACATCCCACCAAGACGCATGTGTGAGAATGAGACCAAAAAGGAAGGAGGAACACTACTGAGAAAGCCCACTAATTAGTCGCGGTACCGAGTGGGACTGAAAAAAATTATACAGTATATATATTTTGAAAATTCAATATGTTCCTACACGTTTACTTAATGAAAGTATTGAACAGAAGCAGACAATCTCACTGAATGTGTAATTGGTAAGTCAAAAAAACATGTTCTTCAAATTTCATTCCAACCATGCAATGTTTTTCATGTTTCATAACATTCTACTACATTACAAGTTCGAATCCTGTATAGTTCCGTAATCATTCCGACGGAACGAATGAAGCGTGTGACCCGAATATTCACCCCTCTTAAATTCCCTCATCTGATGAAAATTCTCAATCTCGTCGAAACAGTAGACGTGTGACCCGTAGATTACTGAGTATGGAGGATCAAAGAATACACAAAGCCCGATCTGATAATTTTCAAAAGGCCAAACCCCTTGCTTCCCTTCCCACTTGCAACTCAAACAAACAATGGGCACTGGTCTGTTAGAGATTATCACTCACGTCCACTTCTAGAAATGGTCACCGCTTCTGTCACTTCCAATGCTATCACTGTTTCTGCCCTATTCTTCCTTGCTTTCAAGAGTGCTGGATATTGCTTTTAATCCATCTACAGCAGCAGTTGTTGCCCTATTACTTTTAATACTTCTACGTCTGCGTTGAAATCATAACTGTCATAATCTTCAGAATTGTAACGGAGTGATTTCGAAATGAAATCATCTGAATGTTCAATTCAGACCTCTCTCACCACCATTTTAAATGTTTTCACCATGTACTCTACCTCCATTTGTCTTTCTAAATATTGCTATATATTAAACTTCTTGAAAAACTGTGCCTAATCACCCACATTACCCTCCATCTTCTCACCCTTTTCATCACCATATGCATTCGTGTGCTTTCCACTCCCTTGTTCTCTTCACCCTTCTTCTCCATAATACCACAATTGATATTGGATCCTCCTCTAATTCCTGCAATCTTGCGAATTAAAATGTTCATGATCTAGTTTTTCTTGAAATTTTTTCGGTCGAAAATACCTCTTCCACCGTTCCCTACTGGTAGCTCTATCCTGGTTTTCCAGACCCCCACCCCCATTCAAGATGTCAGTTTTCCCTGACATCTCAACCTGTAAAGTTCTTCGTCCCTCCTATTTTCATACAGGATATATCACCTACACGCACACAAATCTTATTTCATTCGTATCCCTGTTCATTCCTCTGCGGCAACCACAGGGTAATTTACTCAACTATCGAAAAAATCGGTATAGTTCTGTATCCACCGATACTGAAACTGGTTATGGTCGAAATCTCATTTTACTGTACATAATACAGTCATCGTAAAAAGGTCCCAAAAAAGCACTGTACTTCCGAGACAATATGAGTTAAGAGATGATTTTTTAATGCAAGAGGCAAGCAACCTGGCGCTACAAAAGAATTTTCATGCGGCGAAGCCAAATCAGGTCCGATTTTGATAATGAAACATGCATAGAACCGTACGTATTTGTCAATTAACGTCAACAATTTTCAGAATAAACAGTTAACAAGAGCGGCAACTGTCTCATTTCTGTCGAAAAACATATACCTTTCGTCTCGATAAAAACATGACACGGGAAACAGGAAATCCTGTTTCCCACACCACATGTTAGAAGTTTTATTATCACTAGCTAATAGGGGTGATAATGTTGTGTATACACAGTACAGTGTGGAATATGAAATTATAGTAATACCATGAACAACGGAAAATGAGAGAAACTCCATTATACAGTAGTGATATAAACTGCAGATTTCTAGGAGGTTATTGATGAAACTGATTAGGCCACACGGCGGTCCGTATAAAATTTGTCGCATATCCCATTTAAAGATCCAACTGTGCGATAAAAATGTTGTACGAGCAACCTTATCGTTGATTACTCGATTAATTTGTGTGCGTTATTTGATGAAGTTCAACGATGTTGAGTTCTGTTGATTTACTAATAGTATATCGCTAATTATAACGGTATGATATGGTGAGGATTAATGAGCAAGAGTGAGGACTTGAGCGAGGATGATTATTAACTTGAGAAATTGTTGCTGAGAGGAAGAATTAAGGAGAGTGAGGACTTGAGAGAGGATGATTATTAACTTGGCCAATTATTGTGAGAGGACGGCTGAGTGACAGTGAGGACTTGAGCAAGGATGATTAATAACTTGACCAATTGTGATTGATCTTACCAGTGACACCGGTGCATAATTATTTCTTCATCAGGCGGTCTACCACTTTTCTTACCGCTAATGGATGGTATCGGGACTTGTGGTCATTTTCCATTTCAAACATCTCTATATCACCATGATGGTGATATAGAGATGTTTGAAATGGCAAATGACCACTAATCCCGATCCAAGAACATGATGTTCTTATAAATATTGTTGAGTACCATCATCAGGTGGTTTACTATTTTTGTATGATCGTCATAGTCAATATTTCCATGCTTGCCTAACATCGCATTTGATGGATCATTATTTTTAATCAAGTTTTTGACATATTCTATATTTTCTGGTTTATCCTTGTCTTCAAATTCTTTTTTCTCATTTGAATATCTCTCCATAATTCCATGAAAGTGGTCAGAACAATTTTCATGCTCTTCTAACTGATTTTTATCTTCCTAATTGAATATATACAGTCCGAAACTGCATACTCTTCGCCATCTGCTCCTACGACCTTCATACTTAATTCTCTTCGTTACCCAATACAATAACTGTATGTTGTCTCGGATGAGAACAAATTGTAATGCGTCGTAGAAGCACCTATCACTGCACCTCTCAAAATTTAATATTTATACAGAAATGTCACAAATCTCAATAAGGTCTGTCAAGTCTAACCTGAGTAGTTAAAAATAATTACCAAACCCACCGCTCATAATCCTCCTTGTTTACCAACGACGTTCCGAAGAGCCCCGCTCTACCTTCATTTCAAATCCATCCACTCCAGTTTATTAAAGCACAAACTCATCAATGGCCCCTCTTCCTAGCCGCTACCAACTCAAGTCTTATCTCAGTTGCAGTGACAGCTGTTGCAACGAAAAACATCAACAGATGTCGCACCAAAGTTCCTCGTTTCTCAAATTTAATTCCTTGCACAATGTTCTTAGTTAACCTTTCTGCCCTTCCATAACTATCCGAAAATGAATTGTAGATATTTCCAGAATCTCATGGCAACCCATCTCACAGCATGCTCTAGCACAATTGTTTATGTTATGAATCATCGCTTTGTTCTCTTTCTCAGACATGACTTCCATTTTTGTTTAATCATAAATTTCAAACGGTAGAAGTAGAATTAAATGATGGATTGTGTTCTCATATTTACAAATAGTATATAACAACAAATCCCTTTCTGCAGCATCAGAGTATTGAAACTTTTCCAGTTTCTATAGTGTTTTTTTGCAGTATGGAAGATATTCAGATTAGGGGGATGGTTCACTGTTTTCCACAGTAGAAGACTCCATCCATTTTCGGTCTCTCTTCAACTCATATTTTCGGAGCAAGTTTTAGAACTAAATCGTGTCATTTTGGTCATACTGTCATGTAGCAGTTGAAAAAATACCAGCTCATTGTGTCGTTTAATGTGTCGTTGCGTTCAAGTTGTAATAAAATCACTTATTGTGAAAACTTAAGTTTCTTTTAAGTTGCTTCCATCTTATGTACAAGTTCTTTAACTTTTCGAAGTCCTACTGGCCGCGTATATTTTGATCCATCCCTATCCAAATAGTTTTCTCTCTATGTACCATTTGTTGAACTACCGATTTTTCCGATCGTGCGTTGTGGAACAACGTCACCGTCGGAATCCATGTCAGTCGAATCGTTTTCCATATATTTAGAATGATGCTTTAGAACCTTCCACGCCATTCTAAACTTGGATGTCGCACGACAAGGATCAGAATCGGAGGTCATACGTACGCCATTAAACAACCCTCTTCTTCTTCTGCATTCACACTTGTCGGTTTCTACCATTTCACAGCTTTAATACATCCGTTGAAATTCATACATTATTTTGTGAAAACCTGATTCTTGATTTAAGTGATTTTGTTGTACGAGACTGTGATTCGGGAGACTTCATCATGTGAAATGTAGCCATTATTTTGTCAAAAGAAGAGCTGGCTCGCTGCCTATTATGGGGTCTTCTGAAAATTTTACCCAGTCTCGTGCAACCATAGTGTCATCTTTGGAAGAATAATTGAATCCTCTGCTGCGTGCTGGTACTTGGCTTGGGCAACTACCGTCAGTTGGCAACAAAAAATCACAAACGACAAGGTTTGGGTTGAGTTCTGGAGTTGGTGATGTTGGTGTTGGTGACATCAGAACGGGAGAGTGACCATAGAAGCTTTTCGTTGATAAACTATGGTGTTCAAAACCATGATGGGTCGTGAAATATTAATTTCCCTTCCTCATCACCTAGAACACTGATGGATTCCTGTCACGTAGTTAGGAAATTGTCATTTTCGGGGGCTATTTTTCCGATTTTACATATCGAATTTAGCCTTTTGCTAAAAACATTTCTAACTTCTTTGTGGGACTCTCTTCACTTTCCTAAACGTCTCAAAACACTACTAGATGTTGACAGGTTCAGGTACAGGTTCTTCTCACAATTCAATAAAAAATAAAATATCATAGGAAAAGAAGCAACAGGACGATCTGCCTTCTTCTCCATCCATCTTCAGAGTACTCACAGGATGGGCCGACGTCAAAACTGAAACTTTCAGCCGAAAAAAATCATTTATTACTATATTAACAACGTCTACAATGAATTCTAATAGAAATTACCCGAACAACAACAACCCAGAACAGCCTGTTCCATCCCAAACGCCTACAATTGAGAGATAAAACAAGAATAATCTCGAGCCTTGGCTGCTCACCATCAAATGTGCTGCCGAAACGTTGGGCATTTCACAGAAAATTTCAAACATAGATTACACGTTTGATCAGACCAGTCACAAATACGTAACAGCACTGACCAGTGCGCTTCTTGTCTCACTTTCCCCGTAGACGTCACAGAAGTGGCGATACTACCTGGTACTTTCATAAACACATGACTCATAATCAGATGTGTAAACAATTGCTTGAGGAAAATTCCACGACAGATCAAGACGCACTGGGGCTCCGGATCATATTAACTATGATCAACAACTTTAAAGATTCAACCGAGTATTTTTAAACGCGCAATACATTGCGAACTAAAATGATTTCATCCAGGTACCCATTTATCGACGATGGGAGAACTACCGTCAAGTTTCTCATCAAAGAAATGACTACGCACCCATCATACTCCTACTTAATGCCAATCTGACTCACTAACATTCCCGGATCTATAAAATCCTTTTGTTCCGTGGCTACGACCTTATAGATACACCTAATTTGATATACAATTCCCACGTATCTCAACAAGGCCAATATACACCAAACAACAATGCCCGTCAAACTTCTCAAACCAGGCCGTGAACTGCCATCAACTGTTGTAAATGGCATGCAAAAAAGTTCGAAAAACGTTACACTCATATATGCGTGTAAAATTTTTCCAAACGGTATACCGATTCCAACTGCCGGGACCCAAGCAACCCCTTAGGGGTAAATTATGTACCGACACCGGCACATGGATCATCATCATCTTCACCAAAGCATAAAAGTCGATCAGAAAACGCCGAACACGACAAGCAGGTGCATCCTAACCATTGCCCGTTCCATATCATATCCCTCCACCAGAAATTCAAACCAGTTCTGATGGTGACATTTCAAATGGCGGTAAGTTGATAATAGACACTGCTGCCTCCCCCACACATTCCACACATCCTGGAACTCAAATAGACAAACTTACTACAGTTCAACTGTCACTCATAGATACCAATTTCCCCAAACCGCTGACTCAATCCGGTCCTCTACTCACGTTTACCATCACGGTTCGATCGCAACTGAGGGAGTAACCGCACCTAAGATTAAATACACGCTGCTTTCTGCCCATGAATTGATGAAAAACGGTAAGCCCACCATCTTACAATTTGACAAAGTCTATAGTTCATGACAAATCGTTAAACAACTGCAATGAGATCAACCATTTGGTCAATGGTCATCGGACTCGTATATCATGATCCCAAATAAACTTTCTAGTGACAGCCATCACACTAATTCCATACTGAATCATGACCTCCCATCGCCATCACCTATTTCCTACACATCACAACAGCTACCGCCAACGATCATCACAGAAACCGCGTCACCTCAGCTTGCTCAATATTCGGAAACCGAAGCGCCGTCATCACCACAACAATTTTAAAGACAAAACCGAGACGAAAACACTGATGACCTTGCTGCCTCCCCAAATAGATAGCCGAACAAGCACCTAAGTTCTGTACGTGCTTCATCTCTCGTTCAACCACGCTCTAGTCGACAAAATCAGGAAAATTATTGCCAGTGGTCTCTATCCCACGTTGTCACACATCCACATCCACCCAGATACGATCATCACGTGCTCCTCCTGCACGGATGGGGAAATCCCCTCAATCATCGCTCAAATTTCTGACACATACAGCTACCCTCTAACCGTTATATCCAGTGACATACTCAAGCTTTTCTGACCCCCTCCGCCCGACACCATAATCACATCCTACGTTCGTCTACGCAGGATCACGTTTTGTAATAATCTCTACGCCGATTAAATCAAGGTCATAATTACAGCAACTAATTCCTGAAACGCTGAACCACATGAAAGCAATGTATTGGCGACCCCTTCCAGTTCCATTCAGACAACGCGAAGTAATACGTTTCTACTATATTATCTGCGAGATAAAAATAATTAAGGTAATTTCTTTTCTTGTTAATCGATATTTTTCCTTTTCCCGGCCGCTTGATTCGTCATTGCCCTGAATAGATATTAAGTTACGAAATTACGCAGGGCGTATGGCGGTGGCGTTAAATTACAGTAGCTGCACTGTAGACTGTCATATGCGTCGCTACACTATAAGTATCCTGAACGGCAACCGCTAGAGACGTTGATGTGACCTAATGGTCGTGGTCAGCGGTCATCGTGCCGTCGACAGATTCCATTTCCAGTTCAATCCTCGGCGTCGTGTTTTTTAATTTTTAGATATTTCAGCTGATTTTTGCCCAAATTTCGCACGTGTACACAATCAACACATCAATATCTAGACAGTATCATCATTTTTGAACTCGAATGGTATTAAACAGACAACATTTACACCCCATAACCCTCCAAGCAACTCGTTGGCCGAACTTGTTAACCGTAAAATTATGAATGCAGCTCGTTGTGTGCTGTCCCATAAGGTCTCTCCGACAAATAGCAGCTATACAAGCGAATATTGTGTAACTCTCGAAAGATCGAGTAAAATACTAAATGACCCGGAGTCGTAATATAATTTACAGTACTGTACAAGGACGTACGTATCCAGAATAATCTTCAAAAAAATTACAATATTAGAGACACTTGCAAAAATATCTGCTCATAATGCATATCAGTACTTTATTGGCTAGAACCCATCAGTCACATCCTAAAGCTGTTCTGATGGATTGAAAGAAGTAGCACGGAAATGACATTCCATACGGGCGCCTACGCTTTTTCCGATAGCGCTGTTGTGTAAGACGCCTTTTCTCCGTGACGTTTGTACCGATGTCATACAAACGGACCATATATTTGGAAAATAACTCGAGGTCAGTTGTATGTAAAGGATGTTTTCTGATATGAAAATTTGTGAGTGCCATGCACAATTGGATAATTGAGTAATAATTACTTTCTGACCATTTCCATTTCGCACAACTACCGCCAATAGCCCACATAGCCTCCCAAAAACTTTTCCCACAATAATCATATCCAAATACACCCTTGAATTAAACCGCCCTTCGGTAATTGTCAAAGCGAGACTAGGCCTCTTTTTACGGGGTGAATACCTCGAATAAATTCTTGGGCACCCTGATACGCTTTGTCTACTAGAATTGCCCACATCATACTGTACTCAGATCTAAGCTGACCGTAGTCGTCTACTGTATTATCCACACCATCCTTTTTAACCATAGAGAAATGAAACTCTCGCGCACGTTGAAATATTTCAAGATTAGACACCGATCCAGGGTAATGATTGGTAGCAGTAATTGTTAGTCCGTTAGGAAGTACAGAATCCTCTACCTTATAACCATATAGTTTATGTTTACCACAAAAACATTTCTTTCCTTCCTGCATACTACCACTGGGTCTATAAGACTGCTGAAAGGTTACATCTGTAGCACACCTCGCGTAATGACAGTTTTAAACGTACGATTTTCTACTATAGCTTTTACATTGTGTGACTTCGCTCTGTATCTTGAACTAACCCTTCGTACAGTAGAGGAGACCCTTTCTCAATAAATTTAATGATAAGCAGTTCGAAATTCGGCCCTTTCAAATTAAATACTCGTGCTAAGAAATCCCATTGCCAACCATTCTTAAGTACTGTAAGCACGCATCTTTTGTAGAGACAGCAGACTTTCTACATCGGCCCACACTGTAAAACGAATTGACATGTTCACAAATATCATTCCAGAGCGATGAAAACTGGTCTGGTGCAAGGTTGGACATACTTAATATGAAAGAAGATCCTCCGTCTGCATAAAATTTATCAGAAATAGGGCAAATAGAGTCGTTTTCATCATCAGAGTTGTAATGGTTATCATCCGCGTCATATTCATCTATGGTAGATTGTCGAGAAGTGGTGGTGTCAGAGAGAAGTCTCAGGGCGTCATTACCATTTTGTAGTGTTTATTGGATTCATGGTTTTTTCTGAAAATGTGTGAATAAAGGGATAATGGATGCTTCAGTTCTTCTCCTACTACTAGAATGCGAGAAGATCCACGTATATACTGAAAGACTCCATCTTTAGACATTTATGTGACTGCATAGAATAAGGGGTCAATGCTGCACATAGAGTAATGCATTTACCAATTTACCGCCTTTTCCTTTTTTCCCTGTGTTTAATATAAAAATTTGACACTGTCATAAAACTGATGTAATCCAACAATCACCAATCTATACAGTAATTCGTACCCCCGTAATACAATTCTATGGGCTCTTTCGATGAATCCCTTCTAACTGTAAGATAGGTCTATTATAAGCAACCCAAAACGTTTTGTAACTTCACAGTCATTGATGCCACGTTTAAGTACAACTATATGCAACAAAAAATATTGAAAATCCCGCCAATCAAATTATGGCCACCAGACTGTAAATTTGCAGTATTTTTTTATACCATTTGGAGCTTACGGCATGGCTGTGGACACAAAATTATCTAATAAAAAACGTCAATCCAGAAGCCGACCAGCACGCTTTATTCACCACACAACCTACAAACAATAAAAAATCCTATACACAGATACTTACCAAGTATCTCTTTTCCGTTCTTCAAAATAATTTCATTACCATCCACCATTTG
>JAULBU010045707.1:0-13706 GCA_032358235.1 Odonthalia washingtoniensis | reverse complement strand
ACGTATATACACCTTAACTGTGTACAAACATTGTTTGTACGCAGTAAGGTGCATGTAACAGTAGAAATGATGCAGCCTGATTGTGTAGCGTAAATCGCTACGACAAGAGAACATTGTCTACACGAGGAAAAGGGCACAGAACGGACGACGGTATAAGAGAGGTAAAAAGAAAAGCCCGAAACGAAATTTGTTTCGCGCTGTAGTTACAAATCGCAAAAGGCACTGAGAAGAAGAACTGTCATTATTTGCAACAGCAAGAATCATGTGAAATACAGCGAAAATTATTTTGATTATAAAGAGGACGATGGCAGTAAGTTCAGCTGCAACAAGAATTTACGAAAACAAACGCGATTGCGAAGCGATGGAAAAATATTTTTGCTAAAACAAAAGATACAACCAAACTAACATACAAATAAATTACAATGGAAAACGCGTCTGTGTTATCATATTTGTGGAGAAAGAAGAAGAAAAAATCGAAATAAAAAAGGGGGGTTTAAAGATGTAGAAAATATAGCCGATAGTATGAAATTAGAAAGAAGCATAAAGCAGGAGTATGTTACGGATTACATAAACCTGGTAAGCACCGACGAAGAGAATAAAACAAATATGATAAAAAACGAAAAAAATTGAAAACGAAGATGTACATATAGGGACGCATATAGAGAAATGTCATTACGGTGATATGATTATAAAATCTGCAAATATATAGAAAGAAGTACAAAAGAACGAGACAGGAACATTTAGAAATACTAGATTGAAAGGGATGAAGAGGAAGGCACCTAAAAAGATGATGATATGGAAGACGAAGTGATGAAAGAAGGGAAGGGAAAGAACATAGAACGAATAATAAAAAAGAAGTTGGAAAAAGTGGAGGCGGAGACGACAAACGATTTAGATGATCGTGATAATGGGGTTTTGCAGGAGAAGAATTAAAATGTTGGAAGAGATTGGCATAAAAGTTAGTGGTGAAGAAAATGAATCGTCGCTGGAGGAGATGGAGAATATACTGGTAAATAGAGCAAATATGTTTCTTAATGGATCACAAGAAAAATATAATTATACAAACGAAATGGTACAAAAAAAAGATATATGTTTAGAAGTTGTTGAGGATAATAGAAAAGGAATATTTCGATGTGGGAGACATGTTAACGGGAAGAAACATTTGGTACATAAAAATAATAATAATAATAATGAAATAATGGATGGAGGAAAGGATGTGAAGGAAAAATAGGTAGTGAACGTGAATGTAGGACTGATGATGAAAACAATGTAAAGTGTCAAAAAAATATGTTTGCATGATGTAACATGCCACTGCAAGACTATTCAAACTTATTTGAATAGTCAGGAGCTAATGAAACATCGAGCGCTTTTCAGGAAAAAATGGAAGCCGGTAAGCAGTGGTTCTTCGATGAAGAAAACCGCTTGCAAGTGACAGATTGGGAAAGAAATAGTTGGGAGGGTCCGCACAACAAGGTCTCTGTAGATTTGAAATTCATGTAGCCAATTTTGAAAGGAAATTTACTGTTAATAATATTGAGAATAATGATATGTGAAGCATGACTGTGCAATGAAATATTTGAAATATATTAGCGTTGAAATCTGTGTATTATGATTCAATTGATGGTACGTAGTATTAGGAAGTGAAAATAGTGGTAAAAGAAAATTATAAATTGTTTACAACTTGCGTACATATTAATATATGCACAATTCTTAAAAAATACCATGATAGATGTGTGCTGATAGCGTCATAATATGATGCAAATATGTAAAGGGAAAATGTGGAACTTGGTTGATAGAATATTCAGTAGTGAATGGCAGTAATGGTATTGGTATACCATGTTAACCGTTTGTTATGACTAATCTTGTAATCATATTTGGATTACAGTTAGGTTTAAAGTAAGTACATTGCTATTATTATTAATGATATTAATAAATTATAGTAAGATAGTAAAGTTATATGTTTGTCCTTTTTCCTTTGATATTTAGTAATTTGATAATGCTAACGTGCATTATTTGCGTATAATATTTTGTATACACGAAAGATCCCAGATACTTTACAGATACTAGAATTTCTATACAATACAACAAGATTAAAAATTGAAGTTAATACATAAACATGAAGCATAAATATATAACCAAAAATTAGAAGAGATATAAAATGAATTAACGACATGTGTGAATATTATGTAAGATGATTATTTCTTATGAAGACGAACACTAATTATTGTTTCTATCTGTTTAATTTTGTTATTACAGACATAAAATGATACATAAGAATGAAGAGCATAAAAAAGGTATGATTGATAGATAGAATGAAAAGCAATATAAATAGTTTTGATTTGATGCTATAAGAAAATTTTGTGAAGATATAAAGATAACCAACAATTCAATTCATTATAAATAATTATATCAATCGTTCATTACCGAGGAGTAATGCATCAGCTACTGAAAATTATATTATAAAATTTCAGTTGGTGGTACCTAAAAATAACTATCAACGTATATCACCATCTATATCAACATATCACATCAGGGCCTGTTGGTAATAGAGTTATGATTTCATTAGCCACATTGCATAAACATTTATCAATTGATGTTGTTGTTATAGCTGTACGTACATTAAAGACCTTTGATAAAAATATGGCAGAAAATACTTGTCATCAAAAATATAGAAAAATAATAATAAATTAATATACCTTTCAATCTATACATGGTTGTAAAAAAGGTAGTGACGAATGAATTGTTTCATTCTGTATCCGTTATGTTGATGAAATTGGTGATAACTTCATAAACATATGATCACGTCACGCAGATGATCCTGATTTACGTACCGTTCAGTCACAACTTGATTCTGTTGTACGATCTGCTTCAGCTCATTATGTTATTACAGCAAACTTATAAGTATATCAACTTTCGTTTGAAATTCTGTCGTCTCTTAATGCTTACGTGGATGATATGCGTATCATTTTTTTGTACACAGAAATAATCACAAACTTTAACTTTTGTATACACTAGTACCAAAATAATAACTTTTGATTAGACATATATATGTAGCATATATATGATTACGAAAAGTATAAACGACGAAATTTGAAGTAACGAAAAATGTAATTAATAATGATGATGATTATGTCAGATGATGATGAACAGTAATAATGAAATCTATTGGTGTTATGTTGTTATTACAGAAATGAACGGTTACATAGAAATTAAGTGTATAATCTATGTATGATTGATACATAGAATTATAACAAATATAATTTGTTTTGATCGGCCATAATAAGAAAAAATTATGGCAAAACAAAAACCCAAAATATACAAACAAATAACTATGCGTCAGAAGATGTTGTAATAGGTTGTATAACAGTTGTAACAATAAATTAAATTTCAATGCTTATGCTGTGACCTGCTTATGTATACTACAATTATTTGCAAATAAAGTGAATGTAAGAAAAATGATATATTGGAAATAATAATCCAAGTATAAGAAAGACATGAAATTGATGCATTACGTAATGTGCGTAGCCAAAGTCAAAGTATAGAGTAGGGAGTGTATAACGAAGACACATTATGATTCGTAGCAACAAAAACATTGAAGACGATTTTATATGGATGCGTGCAATAAATATGTGCATAAGATGATGAAGATATTACAGTTATAATAGCAGTAACACGAAGAGAACAAAGAAAACGATGTATATTTATACGTTGACTAAATAGAGTTGGAGAAGGGCTATTAGAAAAGAAAGTTGAAACAGATAGTGTTTTATTTGTTGATGGTTGACGACATGTTGCAATCTGATAAAATTGGTATGTTCAAAACATGACATGACATACATATTGGCATAGAGGCTAGTTTCTTTTAATGAAATGATGATTAAATATTGTTGAAAAAGAACTGATATGACTGACTAGTGCAAAAGATGGAGAATTATGTTGTAAAAAGACAAGAAAGAAAGAAAGAAGATAGGTGAAATAACTATAGAAAGAAAAACCGGTAACATTGCATGTGATGATTGTACATTTGACATGTACATTGTTGGGATAAGAAAAAACTTTTTACAGTAATGATACAGTACGTTTTATCTGTCCACGTGTATTGTAAGTTGAAAAAATTCTATATAATGTTTACATTACTGTTTCGGCACACCAGTATCATCAATGTAGAAGGAGAAGACCAACAATTAACAACAACCGCGCGGAAAGTAAATTGTGCATAATAATCTCATCATTATTCTCAACATCTGAATCAATATACGGTTTATTATATATATGTGTGGTTGTGTTTCTATTTGTCGGAATTACATTTATCCATTCCTCATCACCTTCAATGATGACCAAAAAAACTGACAAATCAACACTTTTTCAATCGACATTATCTACAAATGGATCCGCGAAGCTACTGGGCTATCTTATTCAAAATATTACATGTCATACATCTTGAACAACATCATTATGAAATTTGAAAACATCAACCTGCCATCTCCTTATACCTACTCCATCATATAACGTCGCAATAGGCGTGAACAATGCATATCGTAAAGCCACTCTCAATATTATTTTAATCACAACTGAGTCTCTATTTATATTTATATTGTTGTAGCTATGAATCTACCTGTCTTTGTCCATTTTTCAAAGGGAAAAGGAAACTTTTTGTTACATGACCTGTCATATCAAATGTCGTCATCTTCATCATCAGGTTATGCTCATCTTCTTCATCTATTTGTCAACATCATCATCATCATAATTGTCATCATTGTCACCATCATCATCGTCATACAAACAGACAATTACTTTCATATTTACCTTTCTCACATCAATCACAACAACAACTACAACATCATCAATAACAACAACATAACATTATTGTTGTTAAAGATACAACTGTTACATTTCGTACATCGATTTTATTCGAAACATCACACCGTTGATTATTACTTGTATTACTGGTACTTACATTACTATATTCAGTTCTATTTTCCAAAGATAATGTTATTTTCTTATCCATCCTATTTCCTTCGATGTTACCATGATTTCATTCTAATTTAGTCAATCATTCAGATACATATTCAATTCCATTACATAAACCACCTCCATTGTATACTGTCATTTCAGGTTTATATGTTGCTAGATCATCACTACAAACATACATTGCATTGACTTCAATTTTCAAATATGTATATTCTATAAGACTATCAGAACAAAAAGCGGTTAATCATTTTCTATTGATATTTTTCGTTTCATGTTACTAACTTTGTTCACAATTTGTGAACTACTTGGAAAAGCAAACGGTACATTTAAAGAAGTCAAATTCATTTCCTTCAACATTTCCTTTTCTACTAAACGTGGTGCAATTTTTGGATTTTGCAGCAAAATAGACATAATGACTGACATCTGTATATATTTTTCCATTGGTTTTCGAATGGAGTTCTATTTTCGTCCACAATTAACAGGAGAAACCACATTTGATGCAATCATTATAGATGGTGATTCTTCATTACCGTCATTACTCATATTGAAAATAATAGGTGCATGTAATATATCGTCAAGTAAAACATCATTACTTACATATTGTAACAATTCATTACCGCTCAATAGGTTTGTACCAAAACATGTGTTATTGTTATTGTTTGTTATATTTTGATGGTCTTGTGAATCATTGATGGCTAATGACGTTACAGCCTAATCCCTGTTCCTCAATTTCAATTTCCTAGCCAATTGACAACTCTTTCTGGAAATTTTTTGCTCACTTTTTATAATGCATTGATGAGGATACGCTGTTCGTATAGCATTCCTCATCATTGCGGCGCTCATTTTATTTCCTGGTTCTGCAGTTCCTGCTTAACCATTTTGTAATATCACCATAGTATAGACTTATAGTGTTTGTACCCATTGTGTTACCCCTTTTCGGTTTACAAGCCCATCCGTTTTAATATATCATTAGGAAATATGGAACTGTCACTGTTTCATCAGCTAATAATGGATTTGTTTCTGTACGTGTATACATGCTGACACTTACTTCTTTATAAATAGCATCACAAGCTATGCCAACAGCCCGACTCAATGTTCTTTTGTCATACATGACAATTGTACACCTCAACATATGTCTATCCCTTTTCTCTTTTGTCCTGTATCTGCGAAGACATTTACAACATTTATAACTTCTTGATTTCATTCAAATGGGAGGAGCACAACCGGCTTCAGGACCACCACACAGCTTTTCATCAGTTTCTTCTTCATCTAACTCTTCCAAGCTGTCTCCTCTTTCTACCAATGATGTATTACAATCATTAATCACCCCTTCCTCGTCCTCATCCATATTAAGTTGTACTAAGTCTAACTCAGCCGCTACATCTAACGCTGCAGTGTTGTCATCAATAAAATGGTTTCTTTTCCACTAGTTTATGTCACTTGTCGTCATTACACATACTCCCGTTTCCACTCCAACAAAAATTTCAGCATGACTATCAACCAGCTGTCTGTTATGCATTCTTCTTATATTTTCAACTTCACCAGTACTGTTCACCCGACTATTTCCAATATGTTCATCCTCTATCAACATTGATTCCACATCATACTGGTTTTCTTCTTCACATAACTCACAATTTTTTCACAATTTCTACTTATGGCTACGCTGTTCACTTCATTTTCTGTTTCAACAGTGTTCTCATCAATGGGAATGCATGACATTTCTTGAAATGTCCCTCGCCTTGTAATTATAAATGTTTCATGTACCCCTCCAGAATATTCATAACAATATACTTCATAACTGCCGTTTTCTAGTCTGTTGAAAATCAACTCTCCCACACTTCCTAAAGATACCACACATGTTTCTTTATCTTTCTGCTTTACTAAATTACTATATGTATGATTTATTGATATCATTTCAATAGCTGTATTTGGTAGTCCATCGTCAAACTTTAGTGCATCAACCACATCTTCAGGGACGACAACATCCATCTGCCGTTGGTCCACGAATCTGATGATATGTCTCTTCATTATAGCGAAATGAGCGTCTACCATATTCTTGCCATCTTGTGAAGCGGGATGCACTATACCTTTCAGTTCGAAGTTTTGGCTTTCACATACGTGAACGCCTATTGCCGAAAATAAACTATTTTTGTAGCACCGAGCGTTATCAGTTACAATCCATAACTTCTTACATTGCGGTAATTGCTTTCTTACTCCGAACAGTAATGCTTCCAGTATACTCACAGTCTCTACACAGTATTGCGTAGTATCTTTGTGCACAATGTGGTCTACAAAAAAGATATCAAGATTATCCTTAGTTTGGATCCCCTTACCACATTCTTTTCTTGTTTTTGAAATTTTTTCTAATAATTTCCTTTTCCCTCTCCTTTTCCTGTTTACATGATCTCTGCATTCCTTTTCCTTTCGAATTTTTTCATTTTCTTCTTCTTTCGTGGTACGGTAAAAAACCGCGCTACAGTGCCACGACATACCTCTCTTCTCAAAAAATTGAGATGTGGACTCACGATGTCGAATTGGCTCCAATTTCAATTTATAGTCCATAAAAATGACACATGCAGTCCCTGCTTCCTCGCTTTTCGCTTTTGTCATTACTTCCCTTATTCTTTTAGATTGGGCAAAAGATCGTTGCACATGCCCTATATACAATAGCATTTTTTCCTTGCAGTCTTCAATAACTGCATTTTCGCTTTCCGAACATTTTTCAAGTTTATCACGAATGCTATCAATCCCAGCTAATATAGATAAACATCCCACACAATCCGGTTTCCTTACTTCATCACCCTTTCCTTCCAAAAATGCAAAGTCCAGGTTATGTAACGGATCATAATCTTCCCGAGATACATGTGTTATATAACTATACTTCAAATATTCTGTCATACCTTGTATTATTGACAATGCATTTTTTTCATTAATTTTTCCCGTTATCTCTTTTCCTATAAGTGCTTTCAATTTTGACATGTTCTCATAAACCATACCATTGAGGATATAATATACACAAGACTGACGTTTCAAAAATCCTTTAGTTATAGTTTTTAGGAGCAAAATAAATAATGTTCTTCCCAATTTTCGCAGTTCTTGATTCTCAGTCTGTTCCAACCAATACTTTCTCCACAAACTTTCGTCTCTCATTTTCCTCATCGCACAAGGTATTCTACGAATTTTATAATTGCATTTCACCCCTTTCGTACCCCATGCCATGTGTTGCACATTGTCATTTCGTGAAATAAAGAAAACAGTGTGTTTTATTCCTTCCTCATTGAAGTACCTTCTTCCGTGTCTGTTACGTGTTACTTACCCTCTTCCAGCCATATCTAAATAATCATCGCGTGCTTTCTTCTGGGAAACCCATAACGCACCACTTCTATATCTTATAGCACCTTCAGGTGGCACTGTACTGAAACTATTTACGAATTGTGTTTCATCATTTCCGTTTCCACCGTCTGTACCACCATGGAAAATAGTGCTGCCTGCTGCTCCATCATCTGATCCACATCCTTCCTCGTTTCCTTCGTCAATGCTGACATCTCTGGTGTCAGAACCGTCATTTTCAGTATTTTCTTTTTATTCCCATAGCAACTTCTGAACTTCTGATACATGTATATGAGGGAACAAACATGCTCTAATAACTCTTTTTTCAACACTTCCTTTTTTTGTGTTTTTAAAAACACGTATCATACCATCTATTATCTTATCACTTGTACATTTTTCTTTTAGCAATTCCTCGTACAATCCATTTCCATCCTGCAGAATAATAACTAACATAATTCTTCTCGTACACCTGTCCGCCTCCTTTACTAGCGCTTTCCTATATTTTAAAGAGAGATCTTTCCCACTTTTGTATGTTGACAGTTTTTCCGGTGTGTTAAGAAAGCAAAATCGAGTCATACGACTTGCTTAGAATAATTTTCTCGCTGCACGCGAGAAAGTTCTTGCCAGGCCTTCTGTGCAGAACTATATTTATGTATGTCAACATGCAAAAGGCACGTATCCTCATTGTCGTTATCGTTATCGATGTCGGTTTTGTTGTTGAGATCCATTTCGGAAATTTGATCATTTGTTAGAATTTTGAAATTTTTGGGATCGATGTAATTTATCAATTTTTCATTATGGGCACGATCATTACAAGTAATACATTACAAATAAAAGAATACAATGTATGCTCCTTACCATTTGAAATTTCTTACCGTAATAAATAACTATTTTTACTTAAAAAATTATGGTATGGTACGTGGTTTGAATTTTTTTCTGCTATCAAATTTGAGGCGGTATATGTTAGAACAGTTCCAATCAATAAAAACATATTATGCCCATCCGTTTTTTTTTTTGATTCCTCAAACTGTTGCCTGGTAATTCTGAAACTTAGTAGGCATAAACAGCAAAAGATTCCCGTTGCAACCATATAAAGTTTTTTATTTTGGGTTTAGCAGCCCTTCACTACTGTCCAGAGATTTTGTACTGTACTTATGCCTGTTGCATAACGCAGGATCTCTTAATAAACATTTTAATGTTAAAAGACCAAAAGCTAAAAATCGGTTCGGCGCAATGTACGTCACTACTGTACGGTGATGCTCTGTCTTTTCCGTCATTGTGATGCATCTACAGTAGTGTACAGCTCCTGTTCACTGTATAAATTTTTATGATTACGTTTACACGTTTAGTTGACTCTGTATGGCCAATAAGAAATCATTAAATTGTGCCAAGCACGAAAATACATACACTGCATGGTATCCATAATGGCACATTCCCGACTGTACTGTGCATACACAACAGGCACCCCTATTGGCTGCTGAAATAAAAAAATTACACGTGGTGCGGGAAACAGGATTCCTATCCAGATAAAAACTACATTTTTCTCAACATTGAGAACAACATTTTCCTTTATTCTGAAAATTCCTGACGATAATTGTGAAGCCCATACGGTTCTATACATCTTGTTTTTATCAAAATGGGACGTGATTTAACTTCACAGCACGAAAAAGCTTTTGTAGGGGCAGATTGCCACTTGCATTTATAATTATCTCTTAGAAATTCTCAGTGGGGTGAGGTTATATCAAATGTGGGATTAAAATCTTTTAGAAAATCTCACCACGCCAAACAGTGAGATTCGAAGCTCATTACCGCGTGAGGTTGTCATTCTAGGAAACAAATGCAACATTGTTGTGTAATGGAGAGGGGCGTATGTGACAACCGTTAGGAACATACTTCCTACAATAAATGACAACAGGGAGTTTCGCCCTTAAAATTATTAATTAATTAAAGTTGCAGTTTGGCTTGGCCCGTGAAAACCGTCTTCCCCTTTTCATTTTTGTCCAACGCTTTTATTTTTCGGTGTATTCTAGACCAACATCTCAGTCTATCAACTCAGCTTCCATTTCAATATTTTCAACTTTCACCCGAAGCGTACGTCCGCCGTCTAGTCTTACATCCAATCTCCCATCTTTTATAATGCCATCTACGATTGATCCTGTTTCGCCATTCATGGAAGCAGCCTTCAGACCTTTCAACATAACATTGTCTCCCGTTGAAAACGTGGAATCTTTTACAATAGATTCATAACCATCGTTTCTAGGTTGTGTCGGAAGAACACAAGTATAACATTCCTTTGCCTTTTCCCTTCGATTACTTATACTCAGTGAAGAATATGTAGTAGAGTTGATTCCTAAGTCTTCTAAACATTTACATAATTCCTTCATACCTATTGAGTCACAGTAACATTCCCACACCATTTTGCGTAAATCATCGGCATCCATAATTCCTTGATATGAAACATCATATTCTTTTAAAAATAGTTTCATTTCTGAAATTGACATGCTATCATAGAATCGACCCCCTTTTTTAGTAGTTTCTGTTGTTGTTGAAGAAGAAGCAGGAGAAGAAGGAGAAGGCTCACTTGATTTTTGAACGCGTGCAAATAGGACAATGTGTGGACATCCTTGCCGATAAATTTTGGAAAATGGATGTGAGACATGCCCTTTGTTCAATTCGTAACATTCTTGACAAAGATCAAAATTTGAACAACTTCTACATTGGTAACGCGGTCCGGTGAATGAAGTCGTTCCACATGCACCACAACAAATGCCACGGTGAATAGCATAACATTTAGAGGAATGCAACAGTTCACATGCATGAGGACATTCACATGCATTAGCAATACCAGAACAGTGTATACAATGTTTTGATTTTTCTCTTGCTTCCATATAAATTGGATTTGAGCCTTTTCTTTGAAAATGATAAAATCCATGTGTTAAATGTTTATCATTTACTCTGTAACAACTTCCACACAAATCATAATCAGAACAAGTAACGCATTTCAATCTAGAACCTGTTATAGGACTATCTTCACATCCATCACACATAGTACCATCATGAACTCCATAACAATTCACATCACTGGGAACATTACATCCTTCTTCACATTTACATCTTACTTTTTCTTTACCGTTGCAATGAGAGCAATGCTTTGAAGCAGTTGTTGAACTTCCTGATAATTCAAGCATTAATGCAGCAAGAGATGTTGAAAGAGTTAAACCTGGTGAACATTTTGAATTGGATGTACGAGGACATCGTTCACATTGACATTCTCCTGGACGACCTACACAATGTTCACAATGGGCTGTTAATAAACGAATATATATTCTTTGTAAGCGTGGTTTCTGTCGTTGCATAGGTTCAAAATAATATGTATCCATCCAAACTTTTTTAAATACCATAATATCAGATATTGTCTTTTGCTTCCCTGCTATTAACACATTCGACTGTGCCGCAACTACGGTTAAACATCTTTCAACCTTGAAAAATTTATTCGGTTTAACACCACATACATTCACTTCTTCATCACGATAAATCACTTTACTAAAAATTTATTTTTTATTATTATAAATAAAAAAAAATCAATACGCAACAACGAAAGAAATCAGAACAGTGAGAAATGTTTTGGTTACAACTTAATGGTAAAATAATGAATAATTGTTTAACTGTTTCTATTTCACGTTTTCTGGTTGTTCGAAATGAGATATTTACTTACTCGAGAAGTTCATCAGGGCTGTACTCCAATGCAGCCACCAGAACGAAATCTTTCCTCTCTTCCGAGAGACGAAAGTGGTGTGTGAAATCAACAAGGTCTTCTTTAATCAAATTCAATCCACATCCTGTAGTGACAGAATTGAGATAATACTAAGGAAAAGAAATGTTTTGTTAGTAAACAATTGAATGAGAAATTTCATAATCAAGGGTGGACTTACCATTAACTTGGCAAAATCATTGTTCGGAACAGTTGTGCTCCTTCCAGTAGCATGAACGTTAATCTCCGCTGAAAAGCCAGCTGCCATTTTCTCTTTTATATCTTCTTTCCCATGAAAACAGAAGGCAAGGAAAGAGTCATAAGGACTTTCCTTCTAAACAAACAATTAAACACAACGGGTGATGGATTTAAATTTGAGAAATGAGCTGTTCATCATATGCAAGGCAACAAGGTCTAAAAATACCAATACGGTCCGAATAATTTAGTAGTAGTATGTATGGAAGCATGTTTAAAACTAAACTGAAATGAGAACGGTTTTAGATGTTAAAACATTTAACGTTTTTTCAAACCATTTTTCTATTCCATTAAATGATTTGTTTCATTCATTCTTTATGTATGTCCCTACAATACAGATTGGGCATTAAAATTTAGTAATTTAATTTGGAAAGCAGTGTAATTGTTTTCATATTGTGGGTGTCCAAAGTTACAAGTTCAAGTCCACAAGTATATATATTATATAATATATAGTATAATATTATTATACTGCTATCCTCGCGATTTTTGAGAAGTAGAAACGTCATCTAAACTTCTGGAACACGTAATGATAACGAGAGGAGCCGGTGATCAGAAAACGTACAGCAATGTTGTACCGTGCGCTGTGCAGGATTGTGGACGTTGCTGTAACTACGCCTGTGGTACTGGTGCCGTGCAGAAACTGGTAGCTGTATTCAAGGAATGGTGTTTGATGGCGTGTCTTCCTGCGCGCGATTGGGGTGGTGAGGGAGGAAAGAAAGTGAGAATTAAAAGGAGGAAAGCTACCCAATTTTACAAAGTGGGGACACTGAGGCGTGTCCAAAGGGAAGGGGTGAGAAAGTGTGTGTAACTAAAAGTGTAGTGGACTGAAATTATTTTTCATTTGTTTCCTCGCCGCCGTATTAATAGGACAACGAGCTCACAGAGTAGAAATTATGAGCGAACATTACGTGTCTTAGACTTGGACACGTGTGCTCGCAAATGGTCAAAAACCATAAATTATGTCAGGATAATAATAATATAAGATATTATCTTAACGGAAAGATAATTTCCTATAGTGGAAACGTGGCGTATCTCTTATATCTCGAGCTGCTGACCGGTTACAGTTCCAGTATCCCCTTGTTAAAACCAACGGTCGGACGAGGTATCTAAAAAAATCGTGAATTTCACCCCGGTGGCCTTCGCTCCAAAGATTCGTCACTCGTCGCCCCCATCGGATTATTAACCGTTCAACGTTGACACCTTAGAATCAACACTCGCCATAATTACCGCGTCCGACGAACCGCCATCACTTACAACACGCCCGTGTCTCCACAGTAGCACCACCCGTCGGTCACCGCATATTCAATCCGTCCCACACCTGGTGTGCTCCGGAGAGGTTGAGTCGCCTGCTAAGTTCTTCCCTCGTGGAGCTGCTAGCTCCCTTCGATGGCGCGCACCA
>JAULBU010045696.1:0-13707 GCA_032358235.1 Odonthalia washingtoniensis | reverse complement strand
ACCGTATCGAAGGGACTACAATGATAATTTAATTGTAGTTAAATCTAATGGTGAACATAAAAACTCCTCCAGTTATGATTTCATTACTGAAATTATTAGACCATCTGACCCCAGAGCTTGGCAAATCGATAAAGCAAAAATGAAATAAATAGAGGAATTGATACAACGTAAAACATGGCAAATAATCGGACTGAAAGATGTTCCAAACGATGGGAATATACTAAGAGGTAGATTTGTTTTAAAAATTAAAGATGAAGGATCTAATAAAGAAATATGGAAAGCTCGTTTTATTGTTCAGGGACACTGAGATAATATGAAAAATGCACTTGTACACGAAACCTCTGTTCATAAGCAATATTCAACAAAAAATATAGTAGGAATAGCTGCCGATGTTAGTTTCCAACTGTTCTCTACCGATGTCACACACGCATATATACAAAGTACTGAAAGGCTAACTAGAGATGTGTTTATTGAACCCCCAAAGGAATTTAATCTAAAAACAGATGAACTTATTGAACTATTAAAACCATTATATGGTCTAAAAGATAGGGGTGACTATTGAGTAAAACTTTGAGAAACCATCTAGAAAGAAATTTAGCTATGGAATCATGCATATCCGATGCTGTATTATTCTTCAAGCACATTGGTAACAGACTAAGTGGTATGTGTGCTACTTACGTTGCTGACAGCTTACATGGTGGTGATAATGAATATAGTAAACTTACAAAGCTTATTGAGACCAAGTTTCAATGCAAGCCAAGGGAGTGGAATACTATGCAATTCGCAGGTGTTCGAATTTAAAGTAATAGAGATGCAAGTATTCATATTCATCAGAAACAATGCAATAGATTCATTAAAGTATTACAAAGTGATGCAGACTACAACGTATTTAGATTCCCAAGAGCGAAGTTATCATTGACTACGCAAACAAGAACAGATATAGATTATGCAGTCGCATTTCTTCTCCAAGTTATTGAAGAAAATTTCCACGAAAATGAGAAGAAGTTCAAAAGCGAAATAAAACAAGATTATTACGAACTTCATAACACAAGATACAACTCATTAAAATATTCTAAATTAAATAAATCTAGTCTTAACTTCCAAGTATATTCTGATGCATCATTTGCATCAAATTATGATAGATCTTCACAGGTTGGATATATTATATGTTTATCAGACAAATATAAGATATGCCAGCTACTCTATTGGACTTCATATAAATCAAAACGTATAAGTCGATCTGTATTAGGTAGTGAGACAATGGCATTTGCTGATGCATTCGATATGGCTTACTCTATTAAATTTGATCTAGAATCTTATCACAAATTTGAAAATACCTATGAATATGATCGCTGGTAGTTTATCATTGTTTGATATTGTGACTGAGGCGATCAGCACGACCGAGAAGCGATTGATGATTGATTTAAAAACGATTAAACAATCATATTATAACTTTGAGGTTGATACGATTTCTTTTCTTAACTTTGCAAATAATTTAGCAGATACGTTAAAGAAAATCAAGAATGAAAATATTTTAGACCGTGTATTATCAAGTTCTATATTAGACCATCCAATTGAAAAATAGTTAATCTGAACTAATACTGAGGACGGTGCTTCGGGAAAAAAGAAGAACAGAGAATGTTAATATGTATTTGCACAAGACGAAATTTCTACGCTAAACTATTTACACGTTTACAAATTCGTTAAGATATTTTTCTACTGTGCGTAATGGTTTTCCTAGTTTTATGTTCATGAGGGGATTCTATGTTTCTGGTTGATATTTCTATTTTATGATCTTTTGATATGTTTTACTCGTAATACAATTATGTTTTACTATTTCTTTGCCGATATAAAAGACGGCCTCTAGAATCCTTATTTTGGATTTTTGCTGGTATGGATTATCAATTTTACAGAATTCAGTTTAGCGACACAAACACCTAAAATAGAGTGAAATTTGGTATCATATGTGGGTAGATCGCTATTGCAGTAGAAGAGTGGGGAAATAATATCTTCATTCACTTCACCAATTTTAATCAGAACTGGCAATCAAAATTATTCCATTTACAATTCAAACTATGCCTCCCAGAAAACGTACAAGACAACATGGTTCATCACAAGGTGATATGGAAAAAAAAGTGCAAAGAAGGAGATCTTCGAAACCAGATTGGTATAACTGCTATGGTGGTAGCAGTCGAATTTCAGATGTTATCGCAAATATAGTCAATAATCAAAAAAGTTCAGCTTCTTTACCATTCGATCAGAGTGGAAACATCCAACTGAAAGAGGAGATAGACCCGATCCCGACATCAACGTCTATACTAGTCGCTGATAGCGAAACTATCGCACACAATTCTTCCACATCAATAGCCGTTCCTCTCAGCATTATCAACATCATAACACACTAGTGGCGAAACCACAACCAACGGACCCTGACAAAATTGAAGTTAATTTCTATTTCCAATCGGACGACCGACCATTCTCCCCACAACGCGATGATGATGAAATTGATGATGCTGACAGGAATGATTATATAGATTCAAATATGAATACACTTTCAATAGATATGGATGTACTGATGAAACGAAAAACGATTACATGTACGTTGCCGAATTTAATAAGCATAATGACAACAACAAGTAATATGAAAACAATAGTTGACATGTATGAATTAATACGAGCACTTGTAAAAATTATTCAACCAGAAATCAAAATGAAGACTTACAGAACAGTTCACGACAAAATTTGGCCACACATATTACATGTTTGTCTACCCAGCTCATTAATAGTAGATCTACAACACCCATCAGTTATGATAAACACCCAAACGTACAGAAAGGGAACATCATCACGTACCTTCCTCCCATCGACATGGGAAAAACTTGACGTTTCGACATATTCTACTTTCAAAGAACTGTCGGAACCTAATCAGGTATGTGATGGTCCATCTAGAGACTTCAGTGACATTTATTCGCACAGGGAGGAGGTTACATCTTTCAATATTGCTATGCTAGTTATCAGTGGCGACAAAATGCATCTTGCAAAACCAAATGACGAAACATCATTCCGTATAAATCAAAAACTGGATAATACTTCTGTGCCTCCCTCTGTAGAACCATATTGATACAAACACACCTATAGAAGGAAATAATGCATCACTCGTCCATATCAAAACGCCGTTAGGACCAATATCGTTAGTATCAAATAAAAAATCATCAAAAGCAGTAACAAATTTCATTCTCAAACGTCCATTCACTTGTAATGTTACAGATTCTGAGAAAACTGTTTTAGACAGTATCGGAGGAGGATTCGCTGACATAAGTTTCAATCATTTCCAAATTTTAATAGACGTTACTATTGGTAACAAAAAGTATCACTTACTGGTACCAGGGGACATTTGTTGTTTCTTACGTCCTACCGTTGCCATAATGAATGGTTACGGATCTAATAATCAATTAGAAAACAGATTTGTTTTATTCGTTGGTCGTCAGAAGACAGAAACAACAAACCGAGTTGACACGGAGTGCTTGCTGTGGTTATTATTGAATGTAAACAAAAAACTTCATCTGCAGTTTTCTTGCACACTTGCAGAAATGGGCAATTTGAAGAGAGAGAGAGTCTGAATCCTCTAAAAGTTACAGATCATCAAGAAAAGTCGTACCCAGATCTGGAATCTTATCGGATAGAACAAAATACATCAGATACCCCTTTCTAATGTATCATGATGACCTCAAGACACCATCAACTTTATATCCCCAGGGATCCAACGGTGGCTGCCAAATACTTCCCCTTGTACTTTCACCTCTTTCTAGATCAAGTGCAACATATGCGAGAATCATCTCTCTGAAACCAACCGGATGCAGCACGGTTAAAGTACTATCATACATAGTTCCCGATATTGTTCGTGGGTGTAAAAAAGGTGTTTGAGCAACAGATCCGATCGGAAATCGAATCAAAAGTTTTATTGATCCCATTGGGGCGGTTGCAGACTACCCGGCATCGTCCGCACTACTCGATTCCGATCCCATTTTTCTGATGCACCTTGTGCAGCTTGCAGTTTCAGAAAGAGAAATAATCAAACGGGATCAGAGTTTTCTCATAAATCTTCTATACGTTCCAACCGTCTAGGCTATGTCAGGACAGCTAAACGATCAATTTAACATCGTAATAATGGCATAACTAAATCAGATTGACAACCTATTGGTATGCGTGCAGAAGATGTATCCTTTTTAAAGCAAGTGCCACTTTTCCAACTGTACTTTGGCTTGCTTGATAAAGCTTCAATAATACCAAAAACAATCGATCATATGCCAGTAATGTCCAACAAGTTTGACCATTATACAGAAATGGCATCCGTGGCTTCAGATCATGCTTTTATGGGATTGACCAGAAGTTCTATGGATATCTTCTTGCACTGTTTAAAGTCTAATGTAGTACGGAAACAAGTTGACGCTTTGATATGTTCAAATCTAGTTGTAAACGGACTTACACAGCAAAAATCGGTTTACAATATTTCGTCCAAAAAACTACATTCCATGTCAATGACACATGTCTTTGCGGTCCTTCTCATAACTGAACCAATATCCGACCTATTCATTTTGCAATCACCACGGGAATTGATGTCGATTACTATCCTCCGAGATATACAATCCGTCATTTCCAAGTTATACTGGTGGCCAAGGTTCCCTATTGATGATGACTGTGCGATAAACTTGGAGATAATTTCTGGAAGTCAGCGGAATGTAGTAGAAGAAATTCATATAATAAAACAACTATATTCATCAATCGATGATTTAGTAGTATTGGATAGAGAACTTGGTAATAATATGGATCGACCGAACCTTCATCGCATTCTTGAGCTTGTTCATCACAGCATACCTATCTTCGGACATGTAAGGGACTTCTCGGACATGCCTTTAGCAGTGGTTCATCAGATACTTAACTTAATTATCTGATGAACGCCTTGAAGGCGACCCTAAACAGCAATACACACCCCGAAAAACATATCACAGCGGTCTTCCATGCTGTTTGTGGCGATTAGTAGAGACGGGTTGTGCAAAACTTTGCTCTTCTTTCCTCATAAACTTAGAAAGAATGCAAGGTGGCTCTTCGTAACCTTTCCATACTTTTTCAAGGACAAGAACCATCGAAATTGGATCAGTAAATAAAAAACCATAACGAGTTCTTGACATCTTCAAATCTTGTCTTGATGATCTATTGGAGGAACCACTAATAGTTAGTAATTGAATTATATTGTGCATGATTGAAGAGGTAGGACTGTAGTACAGTCCCAGCCCGTCAATTGTGCACAATATAGTACAATAGCAGTTGAAACTGGAAGGATATTGGTAGGCCAGGGGAAGGGCCAGAACTACATGCCTGATATCATGGAGATTTCCACCGATCGGTTAAAACTTCTTACTACTAAATTGGCAACAAGTGGCAAAATCCTTCATTACAATGGCGCGTCCTTTCTATCAAGAACAACTTATGGAATTCAGAAACGAACATAACCTTATCAGAAGCTGACAATGGGTCACGAAATACAAGTTCCTGGTACATTTTCATAACTGAACCAGTCAGTTATTTCGTCAACAATTCCTGTTAATGAACATAACGAGAGAAGGATTAGATACTTTGTGGTATGTGGATTTCTCCGATTCGTTGAATCAAACGAGGTATGGGTAGCTAAAATACGATTCCCCAGGTAAATGGGAAGGCAAACATTCATCAACTACAGGAAATACCACCAGAACTCGTCCAACTAATCAAGATTTCTTCTGAAATACGACGCGTTGCTTTACTTCATCTATGTACCGACAATTGTACGTATGTATAACGTAGTAACAGGATTTCTCACTAAAATGCTGTCCTTCAGAAAGGCTCATATGTTTTTCTAAAGAGGATCGATGGATATCCGCTGCGAATTGCATGATCAATCGTATGTATTAAATTGATATCGTACATTTTATACAAATGAAAATACATTTTAAAGAAATGAAAACCTTTCCAAATTGAAATAAAATCTATTGCTATCGAAAGAAATTCTTTTACTTCTTGAGCAATGTCTTCAATTGTAATCTATTGCTACCTGAGGAAATCTATAGCAAAAACTTTAGTGTTATTATTTCGAAATGTGTTGCAACCTTAAACGATATAACGGTGCTCAAGAACAATAAATGCACTGCTAACGAAAATTTTGAAAAGAAAAATAGCACCATTTTATTTCTCCGAAGCACCATCTTTAGTGCTGTAGTCAGTCTAAAATGAATGATATATGGACAAATTTTAATGCTGTAAATTTTTATCTTTCCATGCACTGTATGCATTGGTTCAAATCAAAATATTGCATAGATGTCAACCGATAGATGGATACCAACAAATGGAAACATTGAAAGCACAGGTGGCACTGGTATCTTGGAAAGCTGTTTAAAATAGTTCAAAACGACTACATTTCTTCTATTCATACATTCTAATATTCGAAAGGGAGTAGCTACAGACCTTTCCGCTTCTTCCGTAACAAAACTCAGACTTTCCTTGCCAACTAAACACCTGTGGCATGGAGAATTATGCTCGTGTTTCGCTTTATACTGAGAATATCTTCGGCCTCAGGAATGTTCGCCCCATACGATGACAGAATCAAGTGACCACAAACCTTTTTATAATCTCCTGTCTCAAGTGTTACCCCTTCCATGGTAAATTTCATCAGTGGCTGGAATATATATTCAATACTCTCGTGTAATACCAGTAGTATATGTTTCCTATTTATTTTATTACTTTCTTTTCCAATTTGGTCTGACTGTGTGATCTTCACAGAAAGATAACCAATTATTGAGTCTCCAGATGGAATAATTCTTCGTATCCACTCTTCCATGAAATTTAAAATAGTTACACAAAGTGGGCAAAAAGTTAAAGATGATGTCTACAGTGATTTCTGTGACTTATCACTGTATATTTGCAACAAATAAATGAAAGATTGTTCTCCATCAACAGCAAGCGTACGCCATGAACCATATCTCTCCTTCTACATCTTGACTATTCCTTCATCTTCCGCTTTCGCTGCCACTTTCACACCAAAATCTGAGTTCATAGGGTGACTGCGAATTGTAACATGGTCAGGAAGATTTGTGTATAACTCGTCTCTTCGGACGTTTTTAATTTATCAGTGCAAAAGATCTATGGTGTCTCTCCAATAAACTTCTCAAGTAATTCCTTTTCCTGACATCTGCTTCTATGCCTTGAACCCCTTTTTCAATCGTTTATTTTTCTTTCGGCGTTTTCGAAAATCGCGAATCTCATCCCTATTTCTGTACAACCTAATAAATTTTCCAATAAATTTTCTAAATACTGGTAATAGTTGATTATAGCCATTGTCTCCAACGTCTTGACTGTGTCGAAGTATACACCGCAATCTAATTGGGCTGTAGGCTCAACGTTGTACAATCAACGTTGTGGGTATTACAGTACTATGATTTGGAAATAGGTGCGTGACGTGTAGGTTACTGTATGTGGATGTAGGTGCGTAGGTGGACCGTATGATATGTGGCCACTGCAGAGTAGTGATATGCAGTTACCGAGATGTGGGAAGGCGAGCAGGTTAGAAGAGGCAGCGATGATTCGGGCAAATGGTAAGTGAGGACTGGGAGAATGGGCAAAGAAAAAGATCGATGTAGATGAGCAAAGGTGGACGAAAGTAAAGGGCCAATCGACTACAGTAGCGAGTTACAGAAAGGGCGAGCGTGGTGTTTGCAACTTTACAAACCTTGTTGCCTTAGTGGTTGACTAAGTGACTACACACAGATCGGGATCAATTATAAATGTAGAGTTAAATGAGTTGAAAAAAGTAAGTGGAGAGAAAAGGGGAGAAAAGGGACTGTTGCAGGTGGCGTTCTTATAGTGAAGAAGAAAGCCAAAAGCGGATACAAGAGAAAGACGATTACGTCAGGGTGGAAATAGTAGGTTGGAGGAAACGTGTCCAACTGTAGTGATCCCAATAGTGTGAGTCAAGTAAAATGGAAATATATGGGCATGTTTACCAGTGTCTTCATTTTGTAAATTGTGACAAAATCGAAATGTTCTAAACAAGGACAGAAAAATGTAATTCACTGGCGAGCTATACTTTATTCGCATCCACAAATTTTAAATATACGGTCGTTAACGACCGCAAATTCTGAAAAATGCGGTTGTGGACGCCCGTATAATTAAAAATCATCCGTACTTCTGAAGCAGATTAATTGGCCGCTGGACCAATGAGAGGGAGACGAATTGCAAAAGGAGTGCTCTGAGTACCAAAAAACCTGTAAAAACCACCAAAACCGTAAGTGAAATAGAGTTTCTGAACCACCATTACACTCATGGTTTTGGTGGTTTTCACACTACAGTACATGTACATGTGTTGTTCAAACCACTGTTTTTCGGTGGTTAATTTCCATGACAGTTGTTACTTCAATCCACCAACTATCATGGTTTCGAAACAGACGATGTTTTTTGTTTGTACCACCAACATTCATGGTTTTGAAACGGATGATGTGTTGCGTTGAACCACCGAAACCATGGTTTTGAAACCAACGATGTGTCGGTTTGAAGTAACAACATCATCGTTTTAAAACCGACGATTTGTCGGTTTGGATGAACAACATCATGGTTTTGAAACCGACAATGTGTCGGTCAGACATTTCCGGATAATGATATCATACAGGAATTGATTTTATTTATTACGAAAATTCGATATGAGATGAACGGGCACTTATGGTGCAGTCGTGGTTGTACCTGCAAGAAAAGAAACAGAAATATGAAACAGAAAGTGATAGGCGGTGATAGAATGTAGAACAAAAGGCGATAGACGATTACAATGAATGAACTTGTTGACACTTACTTTTTCATAGCCACTGGTGCTAAGCACGCCTTGGAGGGTATCCTCCTTTCCTGTTGAAAGCGAAGAACGCGATCTTTCTTGTAATATCAATTTTTTGAATCAATCTACGATTCCCCATATTCATATTTCAGCCACCAAACGTAATTACATGCATGTAGTAATGCAGTTTTTATAGTAATGTTTCCAAGTTCAACGAATTGAAACAATCTTTGGTCGATTGGGTCCATTGTCTAAATTTTGACATTTACATTGTTCAGTTTCTGAACAGTAACCCAACAACTCTCTCCGGACCACCCGATAATTGAAATAATTATAAACAATTCACTTAATTCATGTCCATCACCGACTGTATCCACAACTCGGTCGTTAGTTGGTCCTGTACGAACCATCAATTCAACTGCTTCCCCTGGAATAGGTACGTGGTATTCGAATTGCCTGTATCCTTGCTTGTTTTGAGACTTGGATATATCTTTCTGAAAAATCTTTGCAGCACCTCTGTCAAAGGATGGTGTGACAACTTCTTCGAATAATCGCAATGAGGTGCGTCTGTGTTTCCGGAACTGAATGCTTACATTCAAGGGGCGTAGTTTTGCAGTAGATGTTACATCTACTAGTCCATGGAATTTTGGGGTTCCATGTAGGTTACATACAGAAAACTACAGTGTTTGGATTCAGTGAATCGAAATATCAGGATTCTATCATCACCTAGAAGAGATGTTGACCATGTACTTTTCTTACCTCTTGATGTTAATCCAATCCATTTCCGAATTTTTCTTTGAAATAATGGGAATAAAGAGTAGAAGGAATCTAAAATAAATCCAACATGACCTTCCATAACTTCTGCGATGTGTTCGTCAACTACCTCTTCCAAACCTTTCCCAGACCTTGAAACTTCAAAACCAGTAAACAACCTCTGTAGACCTCTTCGTGACAAGTTCTTTTTCTCATAATCCTCTTCACGAAACAATGTCCAAAGACCGGAACCCCTTCGAAACCAATCCTGTCCGACACACTGTATAACTGCTGCAATGTGGCTATTCGGGTTAGTGTCACGTGATATCGAAGCCTTAAACTGTTGATTTTCGAATTCGAATATCATTCTGGCGACAAAGAGAAGGTGGTCGAAATTTGGAACGGTATGAATAAATAGCTCGAATAAACGATGTAGGTTAGGTCTATCTATGAAACTTCTCATGCATGGGTGCTCATAACAGAAAGCGGACACATTTGTTACAAAATTTTAAGCCATCATTCGTAGCTTGCCTAAATAGTTAGAAATATCATGACCATGAACGAAATCAAAATATTCACTTGCATCAAAATGAAAAGGTCACCAGCACGATAAAGTATGAAGCTGTTTCAATTCACCAATAATGTTCAATGATGGTATTGGTTTATGTTGCAGGGATTGTAATACCGAAGGAAGGATAGTGATGACAGCATATAAAGTAGATATTTTCATGCCATTTACACCCTTACTTCTTGGGTTATTAATTTTTCTGTGGCCTGATATACCGAATCGCTTGAGTGATGTACACAGAGATATGTCTAGCTTTGGTTTCAATTCTTCTGTTGGTAGCTACTGGAAGGAAATCACAAGAAGTCCTTCTATCAGCCCAGTAATGCAATGGTCAGGTGCAATGATATTATTGTAATATGGATCTAAGTGACCGGGAACAACATGCATCCCTTCGTCTGTTAGTTGGATTTGTGATATAACACTGTCCAATGCAATAGAGAGCTTGTTCAGGGGCCATTTACACTCCTTCGAAATATCCCCAATATCTCCCTTCTACATTCCAATAGAAACAGCCTCCTCAGCGGATAGTCCTAAAAAACGAAGAGCTAGTGATCGAAATATTTGTCGGTTGTAAGAAGGTGGTGCAGAATGTATTCAAGTAGAATATTCATACGTGCGGTATGAATATGAGCTATCCGAATGTTGTTCTGTACGATAGCGAAAAAGGCAATGTGTACAAAGCGATCGATCACACTGATTCATCACATCTACTGCACCAGAAGCCTCAGGATAGTCGGCGTCAAAACCAACAACTTGTAGGAAAGCTTTAACTGGTTCTCCAAAGGCATCAATTGCTTCAAATCCATATGTGGATCCTTCAATAACATCACTGATGAGTTTATCCAAAATCAAATTTGTAGACATTCCAGATGGAGCTAGTGAATTTTACAAACTGCGGCTACGCTCCTCAGTACAGGTAGGGTTAAATAAACTGGAATAATGTAGCAACTACAGACAGCACCTCTAGGAAACCTCTATGAAACAAGAGAGTCCTATAGTTGAAGTCGTCGCAGTATAACAAGAATAGGTAGACTTAGTATCGTTTTCTGCTTGTTAGGAACCCAGTATTTGACCTATATTTCCGTTCTGTTTTTTCGATAGCTGTTCTATTACAATCTCGACGATGTAACATTGGATGATGCATTGCATGTAAATTTAAGACAACTTCACATTTTTTCCGATTACGAGGACTTGTATTCAGCGAAAAGAGGAAGTCACGGTCGATTTCAGTATTTGTGCGCCAGAATCTGTTCACATAGACTGCATATAAAGTTTGAGACTTTGGTGAAGCTGATGTAGAAAAAACTGTACATAGCTCTCCAGGAAATATGGAGACGTTTTATTTGATTGTGTAAAAGGTATAGATTTTGTTTCATTTGCTCTTCTTGGCTGACGTAAATTCCTCTTTGGCACTTATCCCGCAAATGACGAAGGAGTAATAATATTTTCTGTTAAGAATTTTATGACCGCCCTCAATGACCCTTTCAGAAGATTTATAGAGGGTCCATAACAAAGTTTTACGATTACGGTTGAACCGATAGCTGTCGGTGCAGATCCCGTGCACCATCTGACACAGACTTATCGCGCAAACTGGATATCACCCTCATTGGAAGGGCAACCGTTCCATCCGTAATGATCCAACGAAGCGGGATGTTTTGAGGGATCCATTATGGTTGTAATAAGTATTTTGTTACCCAATTCACAGACAACTTCTGAATCGTTGTCATGTTTATTAAGGTATAAAGGTGGTACTAATTTTGTCTTGTTTTCAGATTGTTGAATCAATTGGTGCGTCATTATCATTGTAACATGTTTGAGGTCAGTAACATTTGAATTTTCTGGAGATGATGATGACGGTATGCCTGGAAATAGAAGTATATTTGTGGACAGGCAAAATATATCTGCACAGGCCCATGCGCTTGGTTCATTACAAGAACTGATTTCAAGGGTGAAGTATATGTCTCGTCATTTTTATCTTCATCATGAACTTCTCCATCACTAATGTGATCTGTTGGGAGTTTTGTCGCTTTTTCGGCATATAATTGAAGAAGTACTGATTTCGGAAATAAAGTTTTGTGGAAAAAAGGCCAAACGTTTGAACCGATTGTATTATACGAAAACAAATGCTGCTTTTCACATATTAGTTGAAGTAGAAACGATACCATCGTATAGTGTTTCACAGTAAATCTCACTTTTCCGTGTAACATAATTACACCAAGAAGAGACTTGGTCGTAACATTTTTTAGACTTAGAATTATAGATGATTCTTCATTACTCCTTTCATCATCATGTTCCTGTTCTATGTTAGTAACTGTGGTGACAGTTCCATTTCCTCCAATTGTTATGTTATTCGTGTAACTTAGAAGATCTTCCATTAAACCATCAACAGTATCTTGAGGAGCTTCTTTGGAACCACTATCATCATCATCGTCAGCTGAATATCTTACTTACTCCTCTACACCATCTATTGACGATGAACCTACACTTCCAGAAATTGTTGATGGATAGAACGCTTCAACTGACTGCGATTGTTCTTCTTCTCCGTCTTGATTGCTTGTCGTCCCTGAGCAGTGTGCAATATTTTCGTTCATTTCTTCTTCATTAACATTTTCTTCGGTCACTGAGTTAATGGCGATAGTCATAGTTTCACGGACTCTTGTACGCCATGCAGCGACATCCGAATCAGTCCTTCTAATTCGGGTCCTTTTCTTGTTTATTAGACTCATAAGGATGTTGGTTTACATACTGGTAATAAGGATGACGGTAATTATGTAATGGAATTATGTTGCCAAGGAAGAATGAGTTGATGCTGATGACGGTGATGGATGTTAAGAGAATGATAAAGTAAATAATGGATGTGAAAAAGATGACGATGATGATGGAAACAAAATGTTTTTCGAATAATTTGTAGTGATTTTGAAGATGCAGAAGACACTGGAAGTGAATAAATAGTAGCCTAGTACCGCTAGATTCGATTGTGATATGAGGTACTTACCTGGTCTTTATACAATGTTGAATCAAATCTGATTATTCTGATGCACTGTTATGAAACAGATGTTGTAATTCTGTTGATTTTTACGAAGTAAAATGAAATACATGAGAAGAGAAAAATCAATACGGATCCGACCGGGTAACGATACATAGCAACACGATACATAGCAACATTATTAATTCAATAAATCATTGTAAATTTTTACATATCAATGAAATTTCTGTAATTAAAACGATAATAAACTATGTTTACGTTGTGTACTGTTAGCTTGTTTGGCCAAGCAAGTAAGTTCTCTGAAAGATAAAAATTGAACTTTTTTAAAAAAGTTCAATTTTTATCTAAAAAAAGAAACATCTTTAAAAAAAATTAAAATGAAACTATGTTTGAATGCATAAATAATACTTTTCAGATCTTGGTATTCATTAGTACAGGAGAGAGAGATTTTTAGAAATCAGTGAATCCAGGTAATTCTGCTGCATGATCCATTGTTCCCATCATCAGATCAGTGCAATTGGAGGATGTCATCAAAGGTAAAAGGAGCTT
>JAULBU010045695.1:0-33403 GCA_032358235.1 Odonthalia washingtoniensis | reverse complement strand
GGCCACGACACGTCGAGGTAGTTTGAACCAGCGAGCATATGCATGGTCACGCATAGTATTGTCTCCACGGGAATTGAAGCAATTTTTTAGTTCGGCCGTGTCTGTGTTCTGCGGCTGTAATACGATATTAGAGCGCACAGTAGTCTCATTTCCCTATTTGATATGCTGTATAACCGCCTAAAATATTTATCAGGTAGTTGTACAGAATGAACGTCATAATCAAATGTGTCTCTCCAGTACACAGTTCCTTTCAATGTGACGTTCGTTGCAAGGTGCTGCCAACACCTAACGAACTGCAATATCATTTTATTAATTTTGTCAAATTTGTTTTTGCACTCCTAAATTTTCTTTTTATCAACGGTGACCGTCGTAATGCTTTGTAAATTCTTTCAGACATAATTGCAAAGTTCTCATAAATGTGCGTTGCTTCTCATTTCTGTGCCACAGGCACCAGTGGTGCCAACTACAACATAGATCATCATAAAATTCAGTTCTGGGAACTACAACGTAGACAATCCATAATTGTCACTGGCGATAGAACTGTACAGTCGTCGGCGACATAAATGTATAGTAATGATTATTTTTTCTTTTCTTATTTTTAATTGCATGTCAAATCAATTTTTCTCCTGAAATTAGGAAATGTTATAGATCATCTATAACATTTCCTACTTTGTAATGATCTTTTTCGGAAATATAGATTTGGAGATACAGCTATTTTGTAATTCTCCAAATCAGCTTTCTTCCAAAAAGTTGAAATTAGAAATTTTATAGAACGGCCCTTATTAGGGTCGTTCTATAGGTAAGTAAATAATTTAATTTTTAGATTTATGCAGAATTATTTTAAATAATTTATCCAATTAGAGAGCCCAGTAGTAGCAAACCGCGACTTGTGCACCACTGTAATGGAAAATTACGAAAATTGATTTGTGAAGGAAATAGGACCGCCGCCGCCGACTGTCATCATTGAAAAATTTGGTGTTTCACCAACTTTGAAAAAATCTCAGAAAAACAGTTCATACGGATCTCTCACAATGAATCAAAGTCTTTTTTTACAACATTCTCAAATCCGAACGTTCTTATTCAACTATTTTCAGCATGACTCATGCGTCTTGTGTTGGTCGGACCAAAAAACGTTGTTTGGCCAGTGAATACGGGATGAATTATTCGCACCAGCAGATTACGGCGAAAATCAAGGGGAGTGCAAGTTTGCTGTGAATAGGAAAGTAGTGGGCACAGGTTATTCAAACTTTGTGGAACATGTACAAGCACGCCATGAAAAATAGTTTTCAACATTTGGCTCATGCGATTCAAATGGCATTAGTTCTACCAATCAGAAAAATACAACTGCGGAAACTTCAACTCTCTTCTGGTCAAAAAATGCACTAATACCTACGGGTAGATCGAAATAGTTACTTTGTGCCTACAACCATTATCGATCAGCAAACATGAGTTATTTCGAAAGAATATAAAGTGTGACTCTATATCTGTGAACACCTTATTATTATACCTGCAAAGACTAAGACATCATGCTGAGAAAAAAATTATGGCAGTGTTACCTGAAAGATTTGCGTTAGTATTCGATGGTTGGTCAAGTGGTGATGCCCCATTACGTTGGGATGTTTGCAATATTTACTTATGAAAATACGAGAGGATTCAAAACATTACTACAAGCTCTTTCACCATTTGAAGATGAATCTTCACAAAAAGCCGATCAACATATTATTTTTTCGGAATTTGTTCTGAAATTATTTGGTAAATCAATAGACAATGTCGTTACATTGATTGGAGATAACTGTGAAACAAACAAATCTTTTTCTAAAACTCGTGGGCGTCACTTTATTGGTTGCTACAGCCATAGATTAATTAGCAGTAAAGAATTTTTGAATGAATCAGACAATGAATTGGAGAAATTAAGATTGCAGATGGTGAAACTTCGAAAGCCACTCGCTCTCGCTGCTAAAAAATTACGGAAGTTTACGCCGTTACAAGAATAATGAAGTAACATGAGAAGGTGGTCATCTGCTTTTTGGATGTTAAAATGTAAAAGGAAATTAGGGAGGATGTAGTATTAATTTGTGAAGAAGAAATTGTTGATTTAGTACTAATGAATAGAGAAAACAAGGTCATTGGCGAGCTTTTGAAGAAATTGTCAAATATTCAATATGTTATAACAGAGTTGAAAAGAGATGATATTTCTGTTGCAGAAAGTCGAAATGTCCTTGATAGTGCGATTTATACTTACCCAGCCATGGAGGATAGGTTAAAGTTTGATGCTGATTTTATATTGGATCCCCACTTCGAGTCAGCAGTTACAAAAACCCAAGACAACCGACACGCTGAATTAAGTACATGTGAGATTAATTCTGTGAAAGAAGTGGAATTTGGACACACGTTAGCATTAGGGAAGAATAAGTTATGAATCACTTTCAATTGCAGCAAGAAAAATAAAGAAGATACGCATGGATAAATAATCGCCTGTTAAGTACTTGGATCTGCGGTTAATATTAACTACTTCCAACATCGTTGAACGACTATTTTCAACTGTTGGATTTGAGCTCAATGATCTCCGTGAATAATTTAGTTGCCTGTCAGTGAAAAGAAAATAACATTATTCGTGTTCGCTGACCAATCAAAATAAATTATTTAATTTTCTCTGAGCCAAATAATTTAATTTATCGATTTCAAAAAAATACATGTATTAAAAAATTAATTTTGAGACCCCCTGCCACTAAGAGCATCTACACCCGTAAATCTAACACACTGTAAAATCAAAAAAATTAGATTGAAATTACAAAGTGCCTCCCACCGCACAAATACAATCAAAACGGAAAATCCAAATACACTATGTTGGATTGGATCTCGGCCGAATCGAATCCAAAAACGACCGATTTGGATTCACTTTTCACAAAATCCAACATAAAAATCCATCCAATTTTGTTGTTTGAATAATACACATTTTCACGTATAGAGGTTTTCTTTCCGTGGTCTTCGTCTGTACACCAGTAAATGTATCGTCTTTACTTCGATCGATTTAGATCGGAGGGATAAAGATCAGCAACGAGAACCAAGCGTAGAACATCAGCTTTTCCAACTATCAACAGAACGCGACACTACAACGGCAGTAATTTCTCGCTACTACGCGATGGGAGCGGACAAAGTTTGGAGCCCTGTCGGAAGTCTATTTGCCGTTATGGATGTGGTTTCGGCATAAGAAGACCCCATAAAAGGTGTCGGACAGAAACTAGTCGTTTTACAAGTGGACATCAAGAAACGTTACGATGCCTTATGTGCGGGGGGACAGGTACTAACCCCGGTATAGAAGATGCAAAGGACCGTACTGCCAGTGAAATACACAAACACGCAAAACGAGTGAGAAAGGCGTGCGATTAATTCGAGGGGTTTGTAAAATAGATATGGGCAGCAGCCCCAACCGGAGATTCAACGGATGAACAAGTGCCAAGAGTTGCGACAGAGTTGTACAATAAACGTGCGCAAATATCAGACATGTATAGAATCTTCAGGGACAGTTCGAGGGATGTAGATAAGGTACACCTTTTTCCTTCAATAATGATTTTGAATACATGACACAGCTTCCAAGGATGTACCTCAAACCATTTATGAAGTGGGTGTTAAAACCACAACTGAACCTTCACATTCATCAGGAAGGAGGGTAAAGATAAATAATACTAAAATATTAATTTGCTACACGAATTTCGAATATTTGTCCCTATGTGGTCAATTAGGGAAGTACGAAATCTGACGTGCTCTTTGAGAATTTTGATATCGTCAATGACAGGAGCCATTTCCGATAAACAAAGTTCCGGACAATCAGTTGAAACGTGATGCACCTACAGGTCAGACTCCTCGTTTTCAAAGAACGACTCATGCCACTCACACCATCACCGACGTATGATTCCCTTCGTTTTTCGACAGTCCTATTGTGCAATATGACTGCAGCGAAGGCGATATCATTTTTGAAGGAAAGCACAGCTCTGATGAGACGAACATAACCTTATATCTCCTGAATAAAACACCAAACAACCTTTTCATACATTTACGGGCAGCTTCATGCGCCTCGCAATAAGCAGACTGGGAATCTCCGGTGGGCAACTTCGTCGTTTTAGCGAATATGTTCCAAGACGGATAAATTCAATCTGCCAAGTAGTAGTAGGATTTGAATGAATTTTCAGCTACAGTATAAATAGGCTTCTATGGAATAAACGAACCAGACATAACGTTGGAAAAATGATCACTAAATCCAAAATTTTCAGATCGTTGTTGCGTCATGGGAACCCAAATTGAAAGTGCCATACCCAAAGATTTAAATCGCATATAGCCTCCATCCGCAGAGTTGGACTTCCATATTTTCCCACCATTAGTCCTTGCAATGCCTTCGGACAATTCTTGCATGTTTAACCTGCACAGTTCACAGCCCCACTGCATCCCGGGAAACCAGCATCCCGAAATTGTCTCTCTATACGGCTCAGATCCTCTGCAGTTGGTTTCAGAAGATGCTTGGAGGGAAATGTGTTTAAAATCACGCGACAAAGTGCACTAAGACATAAAGAGGCCGTTGTTTCGCTTATCTCAAATGCATCTTCACAAAAGTCGCTAGGTATTCCATACGATAACTGCCAATGTCCCGCAATCACCTTTCTAAGTGGTGATATTATCCCTTCCTCCTATAGAATCATTCCTCAAACCACGTCGAAAAGTCACCGTGCTCGCCACTTCCCCCGACACACGCATCAATAACCTTAAAAAACATCACATGGCATTCGAAACCACCTCTAGAATGCTTCCTCACTTTGTGATGGCCCTTTCTCCGTTGTTACAGGACACTCTTTATCGAAAGGCCAAAAGTTGCGAAGCATGTACCGCGCGTGTGTTTCTTCAAACTCTCGCTCCACATTTCGTTATTTCCCAACCCGAGGTCCACCTCTCCGCTGCCTTTCCATAAAATTCACCATTAATGCCCCCATTTGTCACTAGAGTGCTGCAGCCATCTACGCCTCCTATTGTATCGCACATTCTTCGAGGAATGCCTTCGCCATATCGCACCTAACCGTTGAATACTTGCTCATTAATACTGCATATTGTGATGCAACCCCAGTACAAGATCTCAATGCAATAAACATGAGCAAATGTTTTATTCACATTATCGGGGTGTCACAACACTTACAGCGCACATGTAATACAGCCGTTTTGGATTTCGTACGGGTGTGCGACATACAAAAAATAAATACAATCTAATCCAACGATTAGATTTACTTTTTTTGCCATATTTTGGGGGAATTAAAAATGTACAAGTGTCACCCCTAAACATTTTGGATTTTGATTTGAATTTACGGGTGGAGATGCTCTAATAATCTAAGTGTTATGGATTGTTCTAATTCATTGATTAATCAACACAGTAATGGAAGAAGCATGACATAAGCTATGTTCCGACCAGGACAATTGTCACAATCTGAGTTCAAATTATCGAAGTACTACCCCTAGATAGATGCTATTGAATGAGAAAGTAGATCATTGAAGCTAATGCATGATAAGTCTTAGATGATCACTATTTCCCTTCGGAAAATCCAGACACAAAGGTTTTGTTTTCATTACTTGATATGACGCAAGTAATACGTCAAACTTAAGACCGATTATGAAATTAAAATGATGGGAATGTCGACGTAAGAATGGTAGCAATATATTTACGGCGACGTCGATTGTAAAGTAAATTAACAGCGAAATAATTGTTTTTGGTGAATTTTGTCTTATATAAAGATGTAACTCAATTAGTGCCTATTTAAAATTTTTATCATGTACACACCACATTTATTTCTTTGTAGTAACATATTTATACTTTCAAAGCAGAATTTTTATATTTTCGTCTGTATAGAAGAATTACCTTCTTAGTTTATTAATGTTTAAGTAAGTAACACGGATTGATAAGACTTGAAATAATTAGACTTTTGAAAACGGATATTTTGGTACTAGTTTCAGTCCGTTTCAATTTTGTATTACTGCATTTAAAATTGTTTTCCACTCTCAGTTGTTGGATATGTACTAAATATCTCCTCATGTCATTGGGAAGCACAGATATTGAAAACTCTTCAGAAGAAAAGTGACCTGTAGGAGCTGTTAGTGCGTGAAGGGTACTTTAAAAATTAAAAATTATAATTGCTGCTAACATTTGCACTGAAAATGATCCATTAATCATTTTACAGCATTGGCGTATTACAAGGTTTAGGTGGTTTATTACTAACCTTTGATCCATGTCCGTTAATAAAGTTTGAATTGAGTTGCCCTACAGAACAAATGAGTGGCGGAAAAACCTTTTAGCCTTCAAAAAATAAACCGTTGTGGCGTTAGGGATAACCTCTATCTCACGCCGATGCATTTTACGGGATTGGGTAGATGCAGAAAGACACTGCGATAATTGGATTTCAGTATAGGAGTGCGGTGGTAGTAAAGAGAATTGTATGTAAACATGTGACTAGTCTGTATATGAAATACTTCTACATTCCATGGCCATACTAAATATACGATAAAGATGATGAAAAAGCTTTTCAGACTTCCAGGAAACTAAGAGAAAGCATAATATGAGAACATGTATCGATCCCAGAAGGGGGAATCCAAAAACACCGAAAATCAATACTGGGGATTTCAGAAGATGTGTAATAATGATTTAACAACTACCACTAGATAAAAGGAAAAAGGAAACCAGAACTAAGTGGAATTAGTACTAAAAGTACTATCACGACAACCGCATCACTGAAAAATCCTCGCCAAAAAAACAACTGGTTAAAAATGAAGAGGTACTGGATTCGGAACTGAATTTTTTTCAACACTCTTCTTCATTAGATTTTGGAGCAGCTGATATAAATGGCAATGGATATATTAAGAAAATGTACGAAGTCTGTGTCTACACTATGCGATGTTGATTTAAAGGATCTCTTGAAAGTACATGAAAGGGAGGCCGGTATTTCTCTCAAAGGTAAGGTGAATATTTTCCTGAATGATCCTCCATTCAATAAAAGATGAGATCAGGGCCAGGATATCTAAGATTATGACGTTTTCCAAAGTAATACATGAAGGAGATGTTACAAATGTAGAGGTCAGTCATGGACCAGTTGAACGTGGTCAAATACGTTGCAGTATAATAAACTTTCATCCTGTGTAGCGATATTTGAATTTGGATCCAGGGACTGAAGATTGTAATGATTAACATGAAGATGCAGATAGTGATGATAGCGATGGAAATGGCGATAAAAATGGCGATGATCACGATAATGGAAAAGGGAAAACATTCAAGAAATTTAAAAAATAAGCAAAAGAGCACTAAATATGGTGAATTCTATGAGGTGATTTTAGAGTAGAACGGAAACCTCTAACATATGTAAAATTACCTTATCTCGGGATTTTCAACAATTGCATGCATATCTACCAAGATAGTTCATATGCATGATATAGTAGAATAAGAAGGGCCAAAAACACATGGGTGACAGAGAAAGCTATAAATTTATGATGTATGGGCATAAATGTAATGGAATTCCACAGGATAAATCACTATGAAAACGTTGGGGAGATACGTAGTATCCACACAGCCTGAACCGATGGTATGAATAGAATACTAAGATGTTTCATATGGAAGTTACTAACTTATATAGTATATACAAGAATTGAGAGTCTAAAAGGGGTATAAGTCGAAGAACACCCGTAATTTTACCAAAAAAGAAACATACATTTTGTATAATGTGCTTTGTTACAAAAATATTTAAAAGGCTTCGGATATCGCCATGTATTTTTGTTCTGGAACCTTTTCAATTGATCAGTATTGTATCTAAACTCCGGAGAATCACCGTTTCATTGGTTGTGAAGAAGATGCAAATTGATTATCTGAGTTATCATGGCTCAGATAATCAATTTTCATCCATACGGAATATTTCGGTAACATTTCGGTAACATTTCGGTACTAATTTTTAGGGACCATATGGGTACAATAATAAGGGACCAATTATATATATATATATATATATATGTATATATGAGTATAATTCGGGTACAGTACGGGTATGGATCACTGTACCAAAATCGCACCTAGTTGACGAAGTCTGAAGACAGTGCTCAGGGCCATAACTGTACCCAAATTGTTCTTTCGTTGTACACTACCTAAAAGTATAGTTACAGTGTAATGACTGTATAATTAATTATTTCAAATTTCAAATTTAGAATCAAAACATTCAGAATCTGGCTGAAATTCAGAATCTCAAATCTGATTTCATGTCTGAATCTTACAGAAATAAGTTGTATACACGTAGAAAAATTTTACATGAAAGAATTTTTTGGCTTCAGTGGTTTCTAGCTTCCCGCCAACATTTTCCTACAGGATCAAATAGACATCGAAACCGTTCGTGGTGATTCATTTATCATTCTGGCAATAGTTTTCTACTAATTCCAATGCGGTCTTCACCAAAACCAATGTGAAGCTTTTCGAGTAACTACGTTGAACAAGCCGCAATCACCATCGAGCGCATCGTCACCACTGTCGTCGTTACCCGGTCTACAATTTCCAAATATACCATTAAGATGGCTCATCAATCACTTCAGAAACCTTTCAACTCTGCAACTGATTCCATTCTTCCATATCTTCTGCCCATATTTGAGCGGGAAACACTTCTTAATCTCATTGACACCTTTGGGCTGTGCACTGATCCCTGGAAAGCGGTGACAGCAGTCGCACTTCACGAAGCTCGAGACAGTTTTCTACATGATTCAGCTCCATTCTTCATCATTTTATGTGCTTTTAGTACCGCAATGTCCATGGTTTTACGTGCATCAGCCTTTACATTTGCTGCTAAGAAACGGCAACAAGCCATCGAATTGATTGACGAAGAAACAACCACCACTATTGCACGATTTGTCAAACTTGCAAAATTCTACCGCCGTTATTCCACTCTATGTGCGAATGCCTTCTCTCCTGTATTTTAAACAAAGATTCTGAGGTTGATGATGATAATAACTACAAGAAGAAAAACAATCCTTGTTTTCGGATGCTCTTGCCAACGTGTTACGATTAGTCGCATTCGTGACATAAAGTTGTAGCACACAGTAACAGCTGCTACCCAGTGGTGTGATTTCCAGAATAATTTTTGGTGACCTAGAATAACAGTTGTTTGACTGCATCCGTCATTCAGTATGGACCCATTCATAACTGAAATGATTAATGAAGAATGTTTTGAGGCGAACAGGCCAAACTTGACTTAATTGATAAGATAGCTTCTCCCAGTTATCTGTATAAGGAACGACGGAACCAAATCAGCATTGCCATATTACTTAAAAGTGCACGCTTTTGCTACGAAATTTGCTGATGTGGTGGAACAGATGAAGAAGCTACGATTAAATCATGATTTTGTTGACTTGTTTTATGATCCGAGACAATGGCTCCGAATAAATCGGAGCATAAATCAAATACACGTTGTAAGAAACCTTTCGGAAACCTTCTCCTGCAGAGAAATCCCCGTCAATCAAATCAAAATTCTTCGTTGAGTTGCGTTTGAAGTAAAGGTTGAACCATGGTACACTGAATTTTTCTGTACTGTCAGTACACCATTCTGAAAGCTAATAATAATGATTGTGCCACAAAACGTGTCGGATCCGACACCGTTTAGGAGGTGCTAGCTCCAAGGTAGTCCTAAGATTTTCTTCGCCTTTGTCTGATCTGCTTCGCTTCAACACTGGTGATGACGAAGCTTTGCGTTCAACGTTTCTGAAATTTTCAGAGCGGCTGATAGTTTTATGGCTTTTAATATCATTGTCAGGCCGAATTCGCTGAAAAACTGGTGATGACGACATTGATGATGTTTCACCACGGTTTGACTTGAACTTAACATATGGTGATGAAAAACCCCATGAATAGAAAGAATACCATTGATGGGAACGACATTTATGACATCGGTTGATCCAGAATGTTTTCTCTCCAATCTACGTGTCTTTCTTTCGGAAGGACGAACATTACCACTTCTATCCCTCGAACATCTTTCGTTGAGGGTCTCCCTTTCGTCACATATGTCTTTCGGCACATAATTTGGAATCTTTCCAGGTTTCAAATGGTTTGGGCTAGACAAATACTTCAAGTTGATGTCCACCCCCAACTTAGTTTTTGTCCTGTCCTCTTTCATTTCCAAATCTAGTGCATGTTTAGAAGCATTGATTAAAACGTTTCTAGTAATAAATCCTTTTGTTCCAACGCCCGCATCTGTTCTCTCCTGATTTGTGCACCTTCACCAGGTGAAAATGACCGAGAGGCAAGAGTCTCATAAGGAGATCTCTTCCTTTGATCTGCTCTCTTAACACCTTCTTCGTTCACGTTTTCGGCAATGCCGTTGACATGATTTGTCTTATTATCATGGTTCACATTCCCTAAAATTATACACCGTTCTATGACCTTCTTTATAACCCTCTGCAGTGACGCTGCGTTATTTTTGTCGTGATATCCATTAGAACCCAACCATTTTGTGGCAATTTCTTCACCTTTCTTGGGGGCTTCAGGATTGGGACTTCCAAAAGCTGCAACATCACTCTGTTGTGCATGAATTTTCTCTTTGTTCGCGACCAGGTTTTAGTCCGCAATCTTCTATTTCGATGAAGAACCGGTTGGATATTATTTTTCCAGTTTTACAGGAAACAAAATCAGTATCTGTTTGCTCCTCCGCTTTCTTTTTCATTGTTTCAGTATCTCCCTCATTATTTGAAATAGCTGTGTTCAGCGGCCTCTGCTATTGATGCTCCTTTTCGTCAGACTCATGTCTTAATATGTACTACAACGGTGAATATTTTATAATATTGGACGATGACGACTTCTGTTGGTGGTAATTAGAGAATGGATGGGGTGATCTAACGTTTAGAGAACCCGAATTGTTAGTCAAAGGTTTCAATATGTGTGAACCAGTTGGAGAGGACGAAAAAATGTCTTTGTAGCCTTTATACCAAGACTGACAAGCTTTAAAGGAGATCATTGAGATCGTTTCAAATTCAAATTCATATCCTGGTGATGTTGTTACTGCTGCTATTGGTGACAGTGTTTCTACCGCGGTTGGTGTTGTTGATTTGTTTCAGTTGTTTCTGTTTGGGTTGCTTCTGGTGTTTTTTTCTTGTTGTTGCTGTTCTACTTGATGATCTTCTTGCTGATAAATTTCTCTTTTGAGATGCGGCTTTGCTGGATGGTTTGGAAGAATGTTTAGTTGAACAATTTTCGCTGGAATCAAAACGACCATATTTCACTTCATCAGCTGCCCTATCTTCATTTATTCTCATCCTCTGCTCAGATTCGTCCTCCACATTATCCCATGAAAGTTTGGTAAATTGTTGGAACGTCCTCGTACTCGACAGTATTGATTCTATCGTAAGCTCTGCTTCTTTCGGAGGAATGGAAACAGAGCTATCCTCGTCTACAATTGGCTTCGATTGATTAGGGTCACCATAATTGGGTTCCTGGGTTATGCCTAGAATTGAACTGACTACATTTGGATGAATTCACCATTTTATCATCTTTGGACCGTGACATTTTATTGGAATTCGGGACTAAGGTGAATAACTTTCTTCCCTCAAACATTCTATTTACGTTTCTTTTTCTCTTTCCACCCTGTGTGAAGAATCCTCAACTCCACCTGCGCTCCCACTTCCACTATCCGGATCATGTATGGGGGAATCGACATCACAGTACATCGGACCACCATTTTGGTACACAGATACGTTCCCGTCATCACTGCTATTATTAGAATGGATTTCATCAAAAGCACCTGCTTGAATTAAAGAACGCATAGCTTTTTTGTTTAAAACTTTCATATCAACACGTTTAACCAAATCAATAATACTTTCTAAATGTCCACCAACATTCTGTTCTTCAATCAATGCTTCACCAACAAATTCACCAACAGTCTTAATAGCTCCTAATCCAAACAATACGACACTGTCATGTTTATCTTTTCTTGACAGATCAACAGTCAAATATCTTACAATTTATCAGACAGATTCATGTTACATATTAATAAAGTAGCACAATACTCAACAGTATAGTTACACTGGTTAGTTAAATTAGTCTCAGTGAAAGTAATACCAGTGGTAGTTTTGAAGCTAAAAACGGCAAATTGATTAACTGAATCTAAATCTGAAGTTAATCTAATTCACGTGAAAAAATATTACTTTCACTGAATTTAATTGAATATTTTTAAATTAATTTCACTTATTTTAATTCAATTCGGTCATAATCAAAATAGATTAACCAAAATCTCAACAAGGCATACACAGTAATGTCATTACTGTACATAAAAGGTTTGGATTATGCTCTGATGTAAGTCGACTGTCGCAGCCCCAAGTTGACGACCAAACATTTCATTTATGACGACCAACAAAACGTAAACGTTACGTCTCCAGATGGAAATTTTGCACCTATGCTCTAAGATTCCTAAATAGCCGTTTCAGACAGAATTATTTCGTTTAGAATCTGTTTTTCGAGAATGAAATTACGGTACATAGCATTCTCATACAGAATAATTCCGTCTAGAATCTGTTCCTTCGATAATCAAACTCACAAGGTCTATAAGAGCCGAAAAGAAATGCCTCCTTATGTCTTTTTAGCTCTGAACAATCAGTCAAACAACATCAACAGAAAAGATGGAAAGATACAGGCATCACCAATCATTGAATCGTTTGAGCGAGCGAACAAAAGAAACAACAGATGCAGCAACTTGATAAAAAACAGGTAATCCAACACTTGTTAAAAACAAGCCGAACAACAAAAACAGCATAAAAAATTGTTACAAATTCTTACCCAATTCAATAACAACGAGGAATCATCAACTGCAAACTCATCCTCACCAGTGAATAATGAGCAAAACAATGCTAACAAAAATAGTAACGAGGAAAATAATGATATCAATAATGAAAATAACTCTTTCAATAATGAAGAAAATAATAATGACAATAGCAATAATGAAAATAATTCTTTTAATAATGAAAACAATTTTAATAATGATAATACGCTTGAAAACGATAATAATAGCATTGTAAATAATAACACTCAATGTACGTCAGGGAAAAATAATAATATTCCAAATGAAACTGTACTATCACAAACAAGAAAACGAAAAGCGCAACAAGTCGTGACAAAGGCTGAACGTAAGTCTGTAGTGAAGTGGATTATAGAGGATATAGAAAAAGGAAATAAGTATTCTGGGCTAATTGTACGAACAATTTCTAACTTCCTAGTTGCTTTGGGGCATCTCGTAATGCAAAAATATAAAAATGCATGTCTTGGTGGAAAAAAGAGATCAGATTCTGAACGACAACGATTTTGATTGTATTTCACATCGAATTAAAAAAAGGAGGAAGTGATATTGGAACTGAAGTGACATACCAAAGGAAAGTGGTTCAACTTAGTGCATCCAAAGGTAGAGGACGTAAATTAACAAAATGGGGCCTCTTATTGCAAGAAAATTTATTGAAGTAATAGGAAAGGTTAAATAAACTGGTAATGAAATTTTCAGTAAGAATATTGGCGGCAGTTTCTCATAAAGTTCTTATTGATTTGCAAAATCAAGAAATTATACAACAAAGAGATAATAAAGGAAAAGTAATTAAAACATTGGTCCAACATGGATGGATGAAAAGATTAATGGATAGATGCAACATTGTATCATGTAGGCAAACTGGAAAACTCATGATAAGTTCAATTAAACAAGACCAAATTAATCGTACTGTGGCTTTTCATTTGGGTACCGTATGTAGAATGTTTAAAGATAAGCAGCTTGATTAGGATTGTGTAGAGAACATCGATGAAACCCATTTTATCATTAATTTCGATGACGGAAAAACTCTAGGATTTATCGGTGATGAAGAAGTAAAATATGCAGATGTGGTTTCGGGAGGAGCAAGGCATTAAAATGCTGGTTAGAATAAGAGGATGAAAGGATGCTTGTTTAGAAGCATCTTCTCTTATTTTTCAGAATCAAGGTCCAAATCATCCTATACGAAATGTAGCAGATGATATCCCAGGTGTATTATATCTTACTCAACCTAAAGGTTGTATGGATCAAGACGTTTTTCTACAATGGCTTCACGAGGCTAGAGCGATTCCGAAAGATATTTACGGAAGAACAAAAACAATATTTCTTGACAAATGTGGTGGGAATAATTCGAAGGACGATCATAGAAAACAAATTGAGAATCTCAAATTGTCGCATAAATATTTACCTCCGAACTCAACAGATTTGTGCTAACCGTGTGATAGTTTCGTAATACAAAAGATAAAAGAAAGATGGTGTCAGTTGTGGGATTTGATGAAAGCACAATTATTATCATCAGCAGAGTGGCTGGATGGAAAGAATTCTGGGAAACTCCCTAATCCTGGGAAAAGATACTTTACATCTTGCATCTCAAGTAGTATGAGTTGTAAACAACATGAAGGATCGAAATGGGATTTCGTATGCTATAAAAGCAATGATAAGATGTGGGTTAGCTTTTGATTTGAATGGATCTTGGAGAGGAGAGAAATTATTTCCACACCTTCAAGAAATCAATAAGCAGTTCAGAAATCATTTTAATTGGAAACCAGTTCCGTAATTGAATAATTGAAACCTTTTTATTTCTACAATACTGTACTTTTATTGGTGACTGTTATTTACAGCCCTTATTTAATAAAGGCCTTAAATTAACTTAATCTATTTCTTTTTCCGTCAATTTTCGAAATTTTTAATTAGATTCACTTGCACTAATTCCACAGGTAAATTAATTACCTAATGAGACTAATTTAGCTAACCAGTGTAGTTTTCAAATTAGAAGTGTGATATTCATATGCAGTTGAATGATTTTTTTAAAAACTACGACCTCAGGGTAGAACTGTAGGTTTTCAGATTTTTAAAATTCGATTCTGAAGCTCGATCTGCACAGATTTTGATGGGAATGACGCCGTTCGAATCCAGGTTCCAGTTATGACTTCATGACCAGATTTGGTGATGATGGGACAAGAATATACGACTCTATGATGAAAATATTATTTAAAACGTGCTGAATGTTGCGGGTTTTGCCCTGGGGTCGTAGTTTTTAAAAAAACAATAGTCTGCAAAATTTACCATTTGTTTAAACAGATCATTTACCAGTTTCTCATCAACATCATTTATTAGAACACATCCTTTAATGAACTTTGCTTTTTCTGAGCAATAACAGCGCTTATTACTACTAGGGTATTGACGTATAAGATACGTGTTGATAGAATTGTTATAGTTGAGGTTAAAAAACAATCGAAAACTGATTCGTTTCATGCATCTTTTGTTGATAGCCATGTAGGGGTTGCCAAAGTCCCATACGCACAGGGCAAGAAATTTTCTCTCTCTTTCATACTTAAACAGGCCTTATTCACAACTAGATTTATGTACCTACAGCCTCTTCTTGCATCTATATAGATCTGCAGTTTCGTCAACTATCGGTACAAGTCCTTCAGGTACAGTATCTTAGACTACATCATCTTCATTCTCCCACTCAGTTGCAACAATTTAAGTCAAAGGTTCTAAATTGTACAACAGTCCAATAGACACAATGATCGGTATAGGTGCTGACCAGGGATTATGAATGGGTTGAATTGAATTTTCGTTATGCTCCGAATCACATTGCGTGAGATTTAAAATATCTCCCAGAGATGATGAATCATGGGTATAAGGACTGAGTGTCAAATTCCTGTCTTAAAGAATACCATGCAGGCCTGAGTGAACATGCATGCCTGCACTAATGAAGACTGAAAAATAGTTTTAGTAGTGTCAAAAACATAGTGAGAGCCCAAGGGCTCTCGCTATGTTTTTGACACCACTTGTCAAGACGGTTACAGATATGACAGGATATATTTGCAAATATATCCTGTTCGAATTGGTTGTGTTTCTTCTTGTATGAAAACAATGATACAATTAATAACGATGGGTTTAATGATGTATAAGATGATATATATTAAACGAAGGAGGCCGACTCGTGAGTTCTGGGCGACGATGTGAGGCTACGGGCTGGTTGGAGGCAAACATTTTTTAATTTATTATTCTTCCCAGCCTTCCATATCTCGGTGGTCGATTAAGTTGTGAGGTTCAAGGAGTCTTTTAATTCAGATTGTACAGTCCATTCGTAAGTGAGGATAGTGGTAGTATGTTGGGCATGTTCAAAAAAGCGAAGTTCCCACAAGTCAGCATGGTGCTACAAATTCCTGGAGCTGAGGCACACAATCAGAAAATGCAAATAAGGAGAAGACGTGATAAAATGTTAGAGGTTTACTCCGCTGATAGTTGCCTAGAGTTCGCTTCAGATGCTGAAGCAAATATCAGCATCAAATTCTCCTCACATTTTAAACGTCTCGTATGATATCAGAGAAGCCGCCAGTATAGTGAATTTCGGAATATATCATTTGCAAGAAGCATCTGTTTAAGGAGAATCCATTTCACCGATTTTTGTGCTCGTTTCTAAGAACTCCAAGGTGGTATCAAACATTGTCTCTCACTACTGGATATTGAACAGTTTTAAAAGATGACGATTCTGATGTCAATGATATCCCAATTAAACACCAGTAACCTATGGATAGAAGAAACAGAAACACTAAGATTATGAGTAACAGAAACAGTAAAGAGTAAGAGAACTACAACGAGTTCGAGGTTGAAAACACTATGAGTATGAGAACGAGAAGGAGTAAGATTAAACATACGGATAGGATTAAGACTAATAGTAGCGTACTTACGAGTACGAGCAGAAAAATAATGATATAGTAAACTATCATACTGGGCAGTGGAGTCCGTAGAATTTTTAAACACCATTTGAAGGATGTCTTATTAATATATGACCAAATTTGTTGAATTCCTAGCAGAAAGGAGGTTAAAAAATTACAAAAATGGTGCAGTTGATGAAACGGAATAAGGAATGTGAACATGGAGGGGAAATAAAATGTCTGTACAGTTACAAAGAACATAAAAGTAAAATAAATAATGAAACGAAAGGGATGAATTGAAGGAATGTGATAACAGTGATGACATTGATATTGATAACAACATGTTCATGATAAAGACGAGAATGATGCAGATGTTGATGAATGTCGAGCATATGACGAAGCTTCACCTAAATCGCTTTGCATCGTTAAAATAAATTAAATGTTGGTGCTGAAGATGAAAGAGGGCGAGGGAGGGCGGGAGATGTTTCCCTCAACATGTGCTGGCAACGGGATTTGATTTCCCAATAGTGGTTAAAAGATACCCGTGTACACAAAAACAAATACTATTAATTTAATTTTTTCGTCCATGGGTAGGGGAAATAGTCTTCGTATTGCATTGCTCCCTTTACTCACGGCAATTTTATTGTCTAAAATAATCTTGATCAAGAAATTGTACCAGGAAAATGAGCAAATGTTAGTTCGGGTTGTCAACATTTTTTCGCTAATTATTTGTCAGTGAGTAGTTTACACAGAGGTTTTTGAAGTTCCAGATAGAAGTATTGAATAATTATTTTGTTCCTTCCAGACAACAACAACCATAATATTGGTCTTTCTGTCGAATAATCTTCATCATCGTCAATATCTGGAAGAACATTTTGTTTAAGTATTCAACTGGTTGAATCTGAAACTAGTGCAGCAGAAAGTAAAGCTTCATTTGCACCTCCTACTAGTAGTACACTAGTAAGTAACTGACCTTTCAATAATACTAAATCCACAACATACACCACCACCTCCCTCCGGAATCAATTCAAATAATAATATAATACGACAAACCGGATTAGTGAATTACTATCAACTATCTATAATCAAGGGATATGAAACAAAAAATTTTAGAAATTTGTACTAATTCCAATAGAGTGATGATAGTTTCATGTTGTACTGATAGGTGGATGCGAATTGAACTACACATTGGCAACAGCAGATGAAATGAAATTACAAACCAAAGCTACCGACTTAATCAGAAAAACATAGGAAAAGAAGAAGTAAATTAATACAAGCCGAAGCTACAAATTAATTCAGACATTAACTGAAACTATTTTAGAAGGTGGTAATAATAGTACAGGTGGACAAAGAAAATGTAAACTGTGGTTTAAAGTACATTTTGTTAATACATTTGGATTAAATGAAGAAATGAAGAAATTGGTTAAAGATACAAAAAAGAACATGATAAGTGCATTTAAAATATGGCATGAAATAAATGGTAAAGTAGTTAAATAAATTCTGTTCCTGTATCATATCATATGTTGCATCATTACGTTAAAACCCAATCATTGAAAAGAATCAATGCATGGATTGATAACATTTTGTATACTTCAAATTATATACTTTATAAAAGATAATGGAACACGGAGGAAAGGAAATGAAAAGAAAGAGTATCATCATTAGAAAACATATACGTTAATACTATAATACAATGATATAGATAAATTTTTATTTTCCCGTTTTCTATCTCAGAACCAGATCCATTGTGATAAAAAGAGTACATGTACGAACATGGAACGATGACAGATAAGAATAACATAAATAACAATATAGACCCTATGTTACAATAATCGCCTAAATTATAATCACTAGGTACCTTGCGAATATTTTCCGGATATATATGATTCTCAAATATTTTTCTTTGATTCAGGATTTTGAAGTGATACAGTGGCTCCTTCATCAGAGTCAGTTCTGCCCAGAAATGTATAGAATTATAATTGAAATTGAAGTTATCACACACTAGAACCAATAATTTCCAGGTATTTCTTGTAATAAGGGCAGGCATCAAAATTTAAATGAAATAGAATTCATGTATTATATTCCTTCCTACTATGTTTTTCAATTAGTTGTACCTTTCTAGTTGTAATCTTCGTCATTTAAATTCTACTTAAGGTATTGTCCAAATAAAACATCTTTCCACCATGTTGAAAAATCCCAAGCACACGATTGATGCAAGAAATCATTTTTATGCTCAAAGTTGTATAACCGGCCGCTCTTTGACCAACTGAACGGTAAATAATACAGCATATATGGTCTAGTATTAAATCTTTACGCCATTTTACGTTCACAAGTTGAAATTCCTGGTTACTTTTTTTTCTTTTCCATTGATCTGAATGTCAACTATCACCTTATATAAATCCAAAACGATCCCATAATATGTTGATATCTTGGTTGTGGAATTTTTGTTTTCGAAATCACTTCCAATAAAATACTTTTGACGGCAGTTATGGCCATGTCTTGATTCCAACCGTCTTCTTCTATAAAAAAATGTAAATGTTTCGATTTTAGTAGTGTCATTTTTATCTCGTGGATTTCCAAAAACAGCCCGTTCATGGGATTGAATGGATTTTACATTATTCGCATCCTCAGATCTATCAAGAATGTCACGTATGACATCTTTCATTACAAAAATCCTTTTCTCATCGCTTACCAACTTCCTTGAGCCAGAAATAACGTAGGTCTTGTAGTTGAAATCCACATTATTCCCAAATTCTTCGTCGTCAATATTATCACAATCACTTTCGTAGCGTTACATATCGTCTTGGATATCATCACTTACAGTAATATAATCTTAGTTTGTTGAGGCCGAGTGTCTGTCATTGCCGTTTTCATTGTCGAAATCTAATCCGTTTCGAACTCCACCACCCGCCATTCGCAAGCAAAATCTATAAATTGCTTCGTTTATAATATTAGTTTCCAAATGGTTGACGGATTTGGCAAACCTACCTAATTAACCTATAACTCTTTCCGCTAGAAATTGAGATACATTTAAAAGTGGTCCGCATTCATCTAAAATTTCTGACATATGCAGAACAGCGTGAGATGAAGGAGTGAGATTGAATCCATGATTGGTGTCAAAATCGTACACGTCACAATAATGAACATGAAAATTCTGAGTTAGCATCATAAATGATTTAATGTCTGCCACTTTCGGAGTTGGATCAATGATGATGTGTAGAATATCCAGCACAACTGTCCAAACCGCAAAGTTTTTTGAAGATGGCCCCAAATGAACAAACATGATAGGTTGCGCATAATGTAAAGCAAATGTTTTGAACGTCTCTGCTTTGTAGGATGAAACATTGTTGATCTCAAGGAAAATTCGGCCCCACTCTGCTGGATAACCGACTCCGCTTTCTGCGAGTGAAATGTCGATATCTGAATAAGCTGTTGAATCAATTAAAAACTTCGCGTTTTCATCAATTATATGATCTAGTCCAAAATTTAAATTGATCATCATCTTAATGATTCCTTGGAAAAATGAATGCATCGTATCATAAGGAACAGAAACGGGGAAGTAAATTCCAATTTTTCAACGAGCGGCCTTCTCTTGATTCCAGATCTTTTGCAATATTTTTCAATTGCATTCACTTTCCCCTTTTCTCGCAGCTATTCTATTTACTTCCAATATTTTTCTGTTGAATTTTTTGTGCGTGGACAATTACACTCGCCGTTGTACCATCCAGTATAATCACCACTTTCTTTTAACGTTATTCTTCTCAAAGCCTTGTCCCCTTTTGGTTTAAGATGATTCTTGCTTGACTCCTTTTCACAGTATCGACACGGCTTTTTCGCATTATGTCCCATATATCCTGCTAATTTCGTTGCGACTGGCCAGTCAGCTGTTATGAATAGTACATGACTATGCACCATTCTTTTCTTACCATCCCAACATTCCATAGAAATTCTAATTTCTAACAATTTAAAATCGTCAGTTGTGGGTGCTAAGAATGTATCGAAAATTTCAGAAACGTGCGTCTCAGGTACGACAGAAGAAATTAACTCGTTGATTGCACGGAATTTGTACCGTACGTCCAAATTTAAAAATGTAAACATCAATGGCCAACAAGATCGCACAGAGTATCCAGCTGGAAAAACTTCAAATCCATCTGAGCTAAATGATAAGAAAACATGAATTTCTTCAGCATCCTTCCAAAATTTTAGTCGATCGCCATGCATCCTTTTAAATAATTTTCCATCATGTTAGTCGTACATGAATTACATTCTTCTTCATTCATCGCACATCTCGCTCTTCTACAACCGTCCATGAGTTCATGAAATGAACTCTTTTCCATAACCTTTGCCCGAATGTATTGGGAAATGGGACATGTATAAAAACCAATTGAATTACTCAAACATTTCCTGCAACTTTCAACTACACAATGTTTAGTCCCTTCAAAAATACCAGTAGCTGCCATGTGTCCATTTGGACATTTTCTTACCCATGACGTTCCAATACCACACCTTTTTAAGATGTATCTCTTTATCTGCACATATGATATTCTAGTATCAATGCAAGATGTCTTCAGTAGCGCCCCATAATTTTTCCTCGACATTTGACTACGATTTATGGCATCTAATACATCATAGATTCTTCTTATTTCCCTTTCCATGATTGAGGATCGCCAAAATGCTAATTCCCTCATAACAGTCGATTCGTCCACGTCATAATAATCACTATGGCTGGCATTAGTTCCAGTGGAAAGCTCGATAAAGGGTGATGTATCAAGAATTGTTCCCTCCATTGCTACGTATGAGCTTTCATCAAGTACATATATTTCTCCGTTTCCTTCATCATCAGATAATTCAGGATTCGATTCCAACATTTGTTGAACTTTCGGTAGTTGAACTTTTTCTTTCGAGCTATTTGTGTTGAAAATGAAAAATTTGCTCAGTCTTTTTGCTCTCCTTCTCTTCATAAACGATTCCGAGATGTTTCCATCGCCGGAATGGATGTCATTTGGTGATGACCGAAGTTGAGGAGACTCTAATACTGGGCTTGGCGACGGTACAATCAGTTTTTTGAGCTCGGTGAAGCATTAGATGACGTACTCATTTATACTCTTGAAGCTTTGCTGAATTATAAATTTGTAAAGTTGAAAAGTAATCTTCGTCAATAGTAGTCACGAGGGATAATGGTCGGCGAAGATATTGAGATCAATTGATTAAAAAATGCGTTCTACAAGTGTGGTATTTTAAAATAGATTATTGCATACCTGCTTATAAATTTTATTATAAAATCTAAAAACATTAATGAAATTTACACAAAAAATTATAGATTTTTTTATTTGAAAATTCTCCTCCTCCCAAACCATTTCCAATCGCGTTGAACGGGATTGGAAATATTTTCTATAATTGTTACAACTAAAACACATTCAATTGAAAGTAATAATAAAGATTTAAACTCAGAAACAGATATGATCACAAAATTTCATGGTTTCGTTTCACTTCTCCCGACCTTGTATTGACTCAAAAAAATAGTTCTTCGTATTAATGAGAGCTTTGAAAACAGAAACGAAATTATTCCCCTTACCATCATAAACTTCTCTCATTGTAACCAACTCATCAACATGACATCCAACAGCACCAACAGCATCTCAGGTGCCCCCAGAGCTTCGTAGTCGACTGGGTTGCAAGTGACAATGAGTAGAAATGTTGAAAACATAGGTTCAACTGTAAATCGCCAGGATGTGTCTGTACACCCCAAGCAAGTGCAATAGCCTGTCCTCCAGCTAAAATTAGAGAACGTACAAACAACAGGGACTCACATACTGCCTCGCAAATTTTTAACCCCACGTACGCTGCCTGGAAACGTGTTCCTTATGATGAAGTCAACGATGTTGGTGAGATTTCTGATGACCGCGCTGGAAAATTTGAAGGATAATACGAAATGTTTTGTTTGAGGGTGGAGGTCCAGCCAATTTTAGGTTGGAGATTGGTAAAATGACCTATATATAGGCCAAGAAACTCCACGGAATGGAGCTTTATCTACTTCGTAGAAAGCTTGAGGCAGCATGCACAATTTTACAAGTTGCGGAAGATGGTTGGGGAGCAGATATTTTTATCCAGGATGGATTTAAGATGACACGTGAGCACAAAAAGACTGGCCCAACATGGATTCATCCAATAACATAGAAACAAAAATGCTTTAAATTCCGATCGTTCTTCAACTGAAACTGAGGGCACCGATCAAATTTATGTATCCCGTATGGGAAGTGCGTCTCTGATTAATGAGAAAGCTGCTGCTGATAGTGCATCGTCTCGACCAAATATCCAAAATGTTGTTGATGAAGCTGTTATTATTGGTGTTGATGATTGTGACGGTACAGAAAACGGTGACGAAGTTGGTGTTGTTGATGACATGATGTCTCCAGAAAGAAGCGATGAGAGTACCTCATTGGGTGTTGTGGATGCAGACGAAGAAAGCAATGTAGTAAGCGATATTGTAAAACAATTGGTGAACAATCCCACTTTGTTGTCGATGATCCAACAGCATCTTGATGAAAATTCTGGTGGAGTTGCACCAAAGGCTTGAAAGGTGAAGAAAAGTAGATCAACAAGACGTTGAGAGCATCTGACATCAAAAATTTATTTCGCATTTCATTAATTGACACAATTTCATTATTCTCAAAATTCAAAAATTGAGTTTTCTTCAGGTTGATTTTAGACACGTGTGCTTCATCTGACTTTGAATTTATGTTTTAACAAAAAAATATCAAATATTCTGAAATTCTGTTCTGACATCATTCTGATATAATCAGTTCAATAAAATCTCTACGATATATTATTACCTCAATTTTAACATTATACCTGACCTTTACCTCATCTGAAAAATTATGCAAAAATTATACCAATTGGAATTGAGAAAAATTGTATATGTACTGACACGTTACCTGTACTATACCATGGTATACTGTAGTACCGGTAAATGTGGATATAATCTCATAGACAGTAGCCGGAAGATTATACCAAATCTGTACCAGCGTAAATTGAAAATTCCTTAGCATCTTGTCCACATGGTACCCACATCGTATCCCACTGGTACCAAGTGGTTTATATTTGTACCCATATCTTACTTAAAGATTACCGAGAAGTTCCGCACGGCATCTTCATAAACCTCCACCAAATATGGTAATGACTACCATATTTGATAGAAGTGTGTGAACGTCATCTGCTGACCTATTAATTTATCAGTTATGGAAATTTCAACGTATTGGAATCCAGAATTGTTGAATACATATGATCTGAACGCATTCAAGTGATTTTTGAAGCTGAACGAAAAATTAAATATCACTCTGCTATCGAAAGTAAATGTGTTGATTCATCCGAAGGAGAATATTGCAGTGCAGTTAAACTTAGTACCTCGCGCATAGGTCAGGATGCAGATATAAAGTAGATAAGACCGATTTACAGAAATGGAGATTTATCAAAAAGGTCAATAATTATGACGAATGTATACCGAAATCATGATGATATTATGAAGGAAAAGGCGGTAGATTCGGGTAAGTAGGGGAATGTATGGTGCAATTAGTCACTACACTTATTGAAATTTGATCTCAATCCTACTATAGTCCCTTTTCACGTTTAATGTAACTCTGCGCGATTTATTGTGCAAATACGTGTTAATTCTAGTGATACTGTTGTGCTTTCTTACTCCTGGACTGTCTTTATTTATTTCAATTAATTTCTCCTTCTGACGTATGTCCTTGACCTACTTTTTGACCAATACGCCCTGAGGGTGAGTTCCCTCAATTCACCTTGGCAAACGTATTATTGACTACCACGCCAATTAGAGTGTCATCCCAAGTCCTGATTTCGCGGCTAACAACTTTTTTCTACAAGAGAAGAAATGAGACAAAGACAAAGAATCACCTTTCAGCCAAGCCTCGTGCTCATAGTGATGCTATGATCGCTTCCTAAATCCTGAATGGGTTGTCGGTAAAGATTACCCTTTTTGATGCTTGCGCTTCGGTTGTTTGTTTTCTATTGAGCTACCTCTTTATATTTCAATCAACAATACGGATCAAACTGAATTTATAAGTAATTTAAACGTAAGTGTGTACCCTAGATTCGCTTAAACGCATGGTATCATTGTCTCTTATTGGTCCTACCGCCGATGAACTTAACACCTTTCTTGTGTGCCCTAATCGATATATCTAAATCTAAATTGCCTTCTCTATCATAACTCGTAAAATATTGCAGAATCTGTGACCCCAAACAAAACCACAGAACTTGTAAAATACTAGACTACTATAATCCCAAACTAAGTCAGAAACGAGTAAAATACTGTAGATTCAATCTACACATAATCCTGAACGTCTAAATATTTTGTCAAGTTATTGTCCAAATCATATTGACTTTTCTGGGTCCCTTTCTTCTCGGTTTCACTTTATCTCACTTGACTTTTGTCAAGGCTGCTAACAAATGCGATCGTAGATTTCTCGACAGACACACTGCAAAGTTACATGTGAATTTAGCACCGTGAACAATTACAGTATCTCAATGTACACTGTTGGTCAGTTCAGTTACACAACGTATAGACCACCCCATCCAGTGCTGGGTCGATTCTACATAAGGGATGTTTTGCTTTTCCACTACCTTGAGTTTAATAAATAGGGGAGACCCCGAAAACTCGTATTTCTTGATTAACCACGAAGATGTTTTGGCTACGGTAACCCTACAACCTTGCCCGTGAAATTCGCTCCGCCTCACCTTACAATCGACGTACCGGACCGCTTTCCAATAGCCACACGGACTCAGTAATAGTCTCCACCGCCCTACAAACGTCATTTGAGCCGACCAAGCACGATCAGCCAGATCCGATATCAGTACCAGAAACCGTCCTTCTCTCGGAGTTATGTATGGAAATACGTGTCGTATCTCATCGGACACTCGCGTCACCCCGGCCATCGCCGTATTGTTGGTCAGCCCAACCGGCAGTGTCTACTCACCGGGACGATAATTGCTACCTACAACCTTTTACACCTCCTTCTTATACCTTTGATGGAATGTTAACTAAAGTGAGCAACATGGAAATAAGGGAAACGTAACACCCTTTAGGGTCCTCTCAGCTTTGTATGTCATATGAATTGCATTACAGAGGGATTCAGGAGGGATACAATATTTGAAAGAATGTAAAGGGATTATGAATAAATATCAGAATTTTCAGTTCCAGTATGTTTATTTTGAAAGATAATGTAAATAATTTGCACAATGAATTCAAATTAGAGACAATTCATAATAGCCATATCAAAATATCAAATTTATGGAATAATTGCATATTTATCCTCCCTGGAAGCAGTTATAATCGAAAGAAAAGTGTGGGTTGTTGGAAGGACCGGACATATAAAAGTGAAATACCATAAATTTAAAGATGATTGAAAAAACTGCAACATCTGACCTTTGTGTCGAATTTTCATTGCAATCCAGAGGATAAAAATTGATTGCGTTTTATATAATAAAATATATTACTTGTATATTGAAAACAATAATTATAAAGAGTTAATTCTTTGTTTCCCTCGTATATTGATAGGATATTTGGTGACATGTAGACACCACTGCTATCATTATGCCCACAGTACTGCAATATTTTGAGATAGTGGAGTGCATATTGACGAATATCAGCTACGATTTTGTAGGTAGAGTTACAGATAACCAAATTGGTCAATTGAGATTAAATTATAGGAGATTGTTTGAAACGAGTTTCGTTAAAGTTCGGTAGTGTGATTTCTTCTTGGGGAACAATTCATCTGATTACGACTAATTCAGTAGTGACATATACATACTACTGTTCTCACCTAAGTATGGAGAACAGTTCTCAAAATTGAAACGGTTCGGTAACCAATAATAGTTATTATCATTTGCTATTCATATAGCTATGTTCTTCTAGATTTGGCATCACCCCCTTCCTTTTTCTTCTCAGTTTTTTGAATTTTGCCACCCCTTTTCAAAAATTATTGAGAAAGCAAGACATTTTCCAATTTTCATAAATGAATCAGCTGGATTGTTTTGAGTACGGACAAACCAAAGTAGATTACGGGAGATTTCCTTGTACAATCCAAGAACTGTTTATATATCGACATCCAATCAATGTTTGTCGAAATCGACTGTCAAGTTCGATCGCACAGGAGAAGAGGAGGAGGATCAGTAGAAACACGGCCAGGGAATGTGTAGGAAACATGACACCTACAGTATTTAGGTAGATTTTAGGCGGAACGATCCAAATGCAGTAACAGAGGGTTATTGCGACCTGGGGGAAAGAATCAGCACGTGTACGTCCACCGCACGATAAGAATCGAGGTACCTTAACTGTGCCCTATTTCGAGTACTGTACTGCACGGATACCACACCACGTGTATCGTTTCTATACCCGAGTTATTTACCGTACAGTAATTGGCCACGTTTGCCATTAATGCTCAGCGGTGCCGGCATGACCGTGCAATGACCAGATTATACTTTGTATATAACACGGGACCGAACTTGGGACGGGCAAATGAATAAAAAGATTATCGAATTTTACCGCCAACAAACAACTTAGAGATCACTCTGCAGCCACTTTTGGCTAATCGACTATCATGTCAAACAAGCACGTAGTCACACTGAAAGGTGGGACGTACGTCGAGTGTTATGTCACCCCTAACAGCCAACCGCGATCAGGGTTGGGAGATACCGCTCATAATTGAGTGGAATTGGTTCATCAAATCCGCGAATACAAACCAGTAACTGGCGCGCCAGGATTAGACGGCCACCCGTTCGCCGAGAAGGCCAACAAAACGGAACACTAAGGGGTTACAAGATTAACAAGAGAACAAAGAAAATCCTGATCCAGCAGGGTAAAAATACAGTACACGTGTAAGGACGGAAAGCAGGGAAAGGGACTACCTAGTCCATCCTGGATAAATACTACAATGTTTTTGTGCATTAATTCTTTGTTATGCCTTCGAATAAACTTCTCGAGTCGCTGAGATAATGAAGATGTTTTCTAATCCATTTTAGAAGAAAAATAGTAGACGAAGGAATAGTACTGATCCAACAACATGTAGAATTTTGAATGATGTAATGTAATAATTACTGTGACTGAATATGTTCCATGATAACATGATCTAGTCTATCTGTGATGTTAAATCTGAGTTATTTGCAGGAGATGAGACACTGTAATCTCTGTATTTTGATTCCAGACTGTCTGCTTGATTTGATATACCGTATTGTCCTTTTACTGTTAAAGTTGTTTTTATGTTACTTAGACCATTTTTGTTTACAGCTGAGAAAACTTATGGTCTAGTGTAAATAATTCATATTATTTGAGCACGACAAGAGCGAAATTAGGTGAAATACTTACTAAAGCCGAGAATTTTCAATGGGTGCATTCAGGAATTAAGTTAAGTTACAGTTTAAATTTTTGATTTTAAAAGAACTGCATCAGGAAATACATTATAACGATACACGTGTTTTTCCGCAGGGTGACTCGGGGGTTACCGTGGGAACCGAAACAGTCCCACCAAATTGACAACAATTTTCCCGCGTAAAGTATGTGAGCAACATGTACAAGAGGATGAAATGTGAGAGCATATTTTTGTAGAGACCACAACTCTATTTTCACACAAACTACAAACCGCGTGATGAACATCTTTACTCCTACAGATACCCAACCCGAATCTTCCACCAGTGTGTTTGCTGAGTTGGACGGGGACGTATATCCCAGTCAACATGTGACACAACCGAGTGCGACACAGACGCCAAAGGAGAAGGCGGAAAATCGAAACGGCTCGCCCAACTACAACGACGATGACATCAACAAACTACTTGACCTCATCGAGGAGGTAGAGCTGATAGCTGGAAATGACTGGTCGCTTGTAAGCACCCAATTCAACAACTACGCTGAGGAAGGGTTTCGTCCGCGGTGTGAGTCTCTGTCCCTTCGCATTAAATTCGAAAAACTGGTGAAAACAAAGAAGCCGACCTGGGATCCGTCGTGTTCGCCGCATTAAGCACATAGCGCGCCACATATTGGCAAAGGTGAACGAGGTTTCTGTGGGTGACGAGATGGAGGACGTTCTGTCTGATGAGGACGACAATGTAAGTGAAGGTGGTGATTCCTCGAGCAGAGAAATCGTGTCACCAGATCGTGCGCGTGGAAAGAGGTCGGGGGAAAATACGTATGGGGCACGAAGAAGAAAGCGTAAGGCGGGACGCATCGGTATCTGCACGGGAAAAAATGAAGACGAGCTCATATCGCATGTTGAGGACATATCGCGTGCGATAACGAGCCTTATCGGGCAACCAGTGCGCAATGGAATCAGTGATATTTTATCGAAGGGAGATGTGAAAATCATTGCGAAGGAAGAGGTGCGAGCGGAACTTGCACCTGCATTTGAGGCTCGAAAGGAAATGAAGTCCATGATGTAGATGCAGATGTGGTCTTCGCAGAGAGGCTCTTCAAGCCTCGACCAGCACATGTAAAGCCCCCCTGCGGCTGAGAAATGGTACAAGTACAAAATTACACTCTCGCGCGGGCTCCCTGCGGTGCGGCGTTCTTCAGCACGCTTCGCGCACCCTTGCTACGATGGGATACCCTGGGACTTTTTTCGGTGCTCCTTGTCCACTCACGCATCGCCAATCATGAATTTTCCCTCCATTTCTTAAACTTACATCGGTACTGTATTTTTACAAAGAGAATCCTTCCTGCTCCTCTAAAACCTGCCGATCCACGGGGACGTGTTGCTTTCTTCACCAGCGTACGTAGTTCAAATTTTACTCAGTCCGACGAGGAGGGTTCTTGCATTCAGAAGACACATACAGACAGTGAGCATACGTTTTCGCTTCTCACTTTTGGGTGACAGGAGCAGACTACATCTCCCAAATGGAGCTTTCACAGCCCTTATACCCCACTCCGCAGACTGTGTCTAACTTTTCATCAGACTCTGAAGAATCAAATCTATCGCGGCCAACGCCGCGCTCTCTGGTATCCCCCAAGTCTCGTTTCTATTACTCGTGCGCATTATTTTTCCGCCAGCAACCCTCTCATCCACCACAAAAGCACTGCCCCTCAGTATAGAAAACCCTGGGAGCGTCATCTCATCAGACAACTTAGGATGTATAAGTCCAGATAACGACGCCAGCTTTCTATCGTGCCACAACCCCAGGAAGTTTATACTAGCGTGTACCACCTATCTCTTAAAGTTGAATACAAACAAGTCGTTTACCTCCACATTCGTTGTGTATCCCTCGTAGAACGCATTCTACGCATCCTTTTGGATATACTCTGCGCAAGGCATCCTACCCCCTTCCACTACACCGAACACATTTCGTAGTAAACATCCTTGTGGTCTGTTGTTCTCGAGAAGAGAAGGCGACTCCTCCATCTCTTCAGGTGTGGGCCAACATACTTTCAGTGCATCTGATCCACTTTTTACGCCTACCCGATACATGACCTCCATGGCGTAGTCCACCCAAACGTTTAGAGAGGTTGGTACCAACCCAAATATAGGGCACGCTGTATACTTCCGTCCACTTATCTTCAGATACCAGAGCACTAGTCCAAGAAGATCTGTAGTGTCAACAGTCGGGCGGCGCCCTCGCACCTTCAGTCCTGTACGATATGGACGACCGTAGTTCATTAGCGGTCTATATTGCACAAATAACGGTAGAAGGACATCAAAAATTGCATATCTGTCGAAGTTTAATGATATGATAAAGTCAGAAGATGCACTACAGGACACTAATTGTCTCCATAGCGTGGTTGGTGTGGAAGATATTGGCTTCAAAAGCACCACGCGGAGATACCTCGGTTGCCGCTTTCGTATTTACGCCTCTTCTCGAAACTTTTTGCGTCTGCGACGGATGATTGTTGCTACAGCTACCGATACTGCCGCAGCAACACCCGCGACAGGTATTAGGTGACGGCGGTCCATTTTCTGTTAACTTTCTATGTCAACAGAGATGGAAGTTTGACAGAGGATAACGAATTGACAATAACCCAAATTTTAATTTGTTGCTTTGAAACAACCCTCTCGCCCGCTTACCAGATTAATACAAAATAAAAAAAATGTCTGCCTCCTTGCAAAAAAAAAACTATCCGCACCCAAAAATAAAACTGTCCGCGCCCTTGTAAGAGGATAACGGCTTGACACTAACACAAATTTCAATTTGGAAATCTGAAGTGCCCCCTCCCCAACAAATTTACAAACTGTCCGTCTACTTGCAATGAAATAATCGAATCTGATTAGCCCAATTTACATATATAAGTACACTCTTCATACTACGACGGCCGGATTAAATTGGTGATTTTGAAGGTACGTTTGTAGCACAGTGGGAACAAATACACACGTCGCAAACGAGAAACGGAAACAATAAGCAAAACCGACGCCAGCACAAGCGGATATAAAAAGGCGCTCCTACTCGTAGTCAAACGGGAAACCAACTGGACCTGTTTCTACTTCCTCAGCTCAAATAAGATTCGTACCCGCGCCACACATGCTGTCTCAGTCCCTCTTACTTCTAATACTCCATTACTTGCGTCGTCTACACTTTCTCTTTTCCTGCCCAACCTCTTCCTTTGGACCAGGGTGATATTTTCGTCACCTTGTGTCGTTTAGTGCTTTCCACTCCATCCTTCCTTTAGTCTTACCAGACTTTCCGGAGCTCAGACAGCTATTCCCGGGGTGTCTAGGACAGGTTGGATCTTTTCGGCACCCTGCGGTGTTTAGTGCTTTCTGCACTATCCTACGTTTAGTCGTATCAGGCTTTTTCAATCGTTTTAAACCAAAGTGACAGTTCTCCATTGTGGCTGTGCTATGTAGGCTGTGGAGTTTGACGCAAAGGTTGTATGGGGTGAGAGAAATGGTAAGTCCGGCCTGTTTGATTCTCGGTGTCTCGTCGACGAGCCGTTATACAGTGACCTACCACCTAGATGTAAATGAGCGGCGTACGATGTCAACCGTGGCGTGTGCGCGGCCGAGTACAAGGAAGTCATACGTGTCGGCAAGTAGCCATGTCGGTGGAGAAGAGGATCAGGGTCTGTAAAAGAGACCTGACTCGAAAGACGAACGTTTTCAGCCCCAAGCGAGTAGATACGCATCGAGAAGCAGAGCACAGCGGCTCCCGGAATCAGGAGTTCCGGATATGGCGCGTAGGATGAGGCAGATTTATCCAGGCGCAATATAAGTTCCATCAAATAGGCAAGGCTGTGTCATTGTTTGGAGATAATCCGGATCGTTGGGGGTCCTTGAATTCGCCCCGGGTACATTCCAGGATTGAACGACATAGTTTAAAACTGCTACTAAAGAGAGATTTAAACTGCGTTCGGTATGGCTAGGAACTTGGCTGCTAGTCATGGCGGCGTTAAATAGCAATTGGTACACATGAGGTCCCATCAAACGGATATTCTTTCCTTTTGTGTGCCTGGGCTGCCATCCGATGTGCATTCAAGCCTGAACCCAATGTACGTGAGGCGCGGGGTGTCGCGAGGGGAGTGCTCTATAAAATTCACGGGATACAGGTCCACTAAATATATGCGTTCCTCGGCGTCATGGGAAACAGTTTGAAGCGATGCATCCGGGTGGCGTCGTGATTCCCTTACGTTTTTGGGAGCAGGGAGTATAGGGTCGACGGGAATAAGGTGGTAATGGCCCGTGCCTGATTTTATGTGGCTGACGAGACAACTGCTGGAGCAAGAGTGGTGCTGGGAATGTGTGGCTGAAACGCAGTTGCTCGGATTGTGCGATTGGTGTCAAGATCGTTGCTTGGAGAACTGGAGCAACTATTTTTTGGTGTGAGTTCGGTTCGTGGAGGCATCAAACCAAGGTGGCGCATGCGTGAAGATGTGGGTAGTGACCTGTTGGTGTAGTGACTGTGGCCGACCCGAGTTGACCAAATGTACAGAAAGGAGGGATCGGTTTGCATTTGCCATAGAAGACTGTCACGGGGAGCAGGTGAGATGTGACGGATTATGGCACTATACTATATTTGTGTACATCATCCAGTGCCAACCAGTCCCAATAGGATCAGGAAAGGGGGCGGCGGCAAGGTCGGCTCGTACGTTGAAAATGATTGAGAATATGTGCTCCGCCTGTCAGTTCTGTTGGGAGAAGTGTAGAATGGTGCGTGTGATCTGCGTGCCGGCCTCGGCGATAAGTGGAAGGAGGGGAAGCGTGTAGCTCAGGTGCATTATTTGCATGTAACCGAGTTACCGGTCACCCAAGCGCTGTAGGCCAGGCGGCTACGAATCACTTAGCAGCGGACGGGACAGCAGCAAATGAGCGAAGCGGGATAATGGCCGTGTAATGAGTAGAATGGTAGACCAATTCGTATAGGTAGCGGTTTCCGTTTTTCGACAGGGAGAAGGGTCCGGTTTTTTCATGAGGGATCTTAGATAAATATCTATATGGAGTTGGTGGAGGTTGCGTAGCGTGCGGGAAGGGAGCACGAGGTTGTCGTGCTTTTTGGCAGGGGGAAAGTGGGCAGGGTTGTTTCAGCTGTTATGTCGTGATGAAGGTGGGGGGAAGAAGAGAAGTTGGGGATGTAAGATAACGAGTCAAACCAAGGCAGTCGGGGCCGGACGGTTGAAGACGCAGTGTCAGACGCGCAGGGATCTGCGCGATGAAGACTAGTGGATTGGAGGCTAATTATTGTGTAGAGGCT
>JAULBU010045684.1:0-13708 GCA_032358235.1 Odonthalia washingtoniensis | reverse complement strand
AGAGGTCGTCCAGTGAAAGATACTTGTAAGCGGTGAAAAAGGATGGTTCGATAGGGGGTCCTGAAGCGACCAAACGACGTTCTTACAGCCCGCTCATTTTCACAACGTAAATGTTGGCATTCTTCCCGTCATCCGTCGATCGGTACATTTTTCTGTGCGACAACCCCCCTCCGACCAGTCCACTTTCGTCCTGCCATAATCCTTTACTGTAATGAATTCGTTCTTTTTCTCCAACAGTTTATAAGGTCACTGTTTCGTATTACCCACACTAAATTAGAATTGACCATTGCATTTGCATTTTCATTTTCGAGTGAACAACGGTGGACCACAGTTTGTGAACTAACGTAGTTTCACAAAGCCAAGGATGAGATTTGATCCAAGCGAATCTTCATCCCGCGTAAACTACCCACTCCACATTCGTCGTGTCAACTTATTTGAAGCAAGTATTTGCGAAGATAGATTACAACGTCTGTGAGTAAGACTCGTACCTCCATTCGGACAAAGAATATGTCCTCTTCAACAACGTCTAAAACAACAACAACTGCATCGTCGCCCAAACCGACTCTTCCTCCTTTCCCTACAATCTCCGACGGGTTTTCCAACTTCTCTCAATGGGCTCCCACCACGACAACTGTGCAATGCGACCCGAACATTGCGGCTGGTAACGAACATCATAAAATTGGTAACAGCAGCTCCTCGCTGGCGAAACTTGTGAGCCCACGAGAACGCATGAAAGGCGTGGTCGATGACAAGGGAAAAGGGAAACGTGCGGTTAACTCAAAACGTCCATTATCGAAGTCCAGCAATGCAAAGGTTGTAACACGTGGAAGGAAAAGAAGTAAAAGCACATCGCCACTGCCGCCTAATTCTGATGATGATGATTTCGAGTAAAATGTTGTGTAAAGTAGTTATTCTGTACATTACCTGACATACATCGGTTAATGATGTATGTCAGGTCATACAGCAAGGATGTGACAACAGTAATTTTCTGTATAATTTTCTATTAAAGCGTTGTGGGTGACGTGTTTTTTGAAACACGTCACGAAAAGTTTGTTTACGTTCTGTCTACCACAGTGGGTTGACACTGAATCTAAAGAAGTTGTGGTGATTTGATTCACCCAATGAAAATGACCAGACTGACTAGTCGAACTTGATTGGATGAAATGACAGAAAAACGTTGAAATACTACACATTTCATCCAATGAAAATGTATTATATATCGGTTCGCAATGCCGCCTCCCGCTTCGTCATACACGCACATCCTCAGGGAATAAGTTGTTTGAAAGATTCTATATTGCTGACTTTCAGTGCAAATGTTAAACATTGGCCAAACAATGTTATTTGCCAATGATGGTCCTGGTCATCATTTCAATTAGACGCAACATTAAATCAGAAGCCATGCATGTGTCGGAATATTGCTACGTCCAGAATTTGGAATCAAATCAAATGCATAACGGGTATGTCGAGCGTCGTTAGAATTATGCTTTCATCCCGTACAAAAAAATATAAATAACTAAAAAACCACATTTGACACGATTCAGAGCAATGTTATTGTTGTTATTGTCATCTCCGTCCTCGTTTGTGTTGCTCAATAAACATCCTGTGCAGTTCTTTTTAATTTTATTTCATTCTGCTTTCCAACACAACCAACTCAATAATGTATCCAATTTACATTTATTAGTAAGCGGCTTCTTCTCTGTCACTTTTGGCTTCAAACTGTTCAGACTTAACTTTTCTTTCCTAATCAAACTTCAACACACAATTTTGTTCCTGAAATTATTATTTCTCTACTTCAAATTCAACTATATCCTCATCCACGTCCTTAACCTCAACCTTAACTTAAACATCTGCTTTTGTCATCATGTCTCTCTCGACACTCACTCAATGTCATCCCTCGATTTGCACAATTCAACGCGACCATCACGGAAACAACCTTCTGAAAGAACCACCACCCGTTGACTGGCAACGAGTTAAAAAAGTTTCACTCATTGCTGCCGGCGCTAGTACATTGTCACAACTTGTTTCAGCACCTCTCGATGTCACTACTCGCGCAATCAAACTACTTCAACCAACATCTTCGCTAAGCAAACCAACATTTCTGAACATGGGCAAACTTATTTTAAACATCATTCGTGAAGGTGGGGGTATTGGTGTTGCTTTTCAAGGCTTACCTTTACATTTAATGAAACGCGTACCCACAAAGCTACTGACCGTCGCTCTTTTCGAAATCGGCAATCAGTTAGTCACTCATAATATCAATAACAAAAAGAACACTTCTTTAACTGCTTTGCAACATGTATCAATTGCTACTTTTTCAGGTGCTGCTGCTTTGTTAACATTTTATCCTGTGCATATGGTATATTATGCATTACGCAAATACGTGCCATTGGCTCACATCGTTGCAAAAGCTGTCGCACAACCCTCTATACTTTATACTGGAGCTATACCGGCATTATTAGGAACTGCACCCGCCGTCATGGTAGACTACGTAGTTTATCGTTTACTAAGCAGTCAGATTAATACACTCTCTTCAAAATCAACCGTAATTACTCGTGATACGAATGTGAAAAACAATTCACTTCAACAGACAGAAAATGATCAAAGATGGAAAACAATGTCAATGACAATGATGTTAATCGGGGCAGCAGCTTCAGCAAATGTCATGGGTGGTTTCATGAGTGAACCGTTTAAATCCGTTGGTAGAAAAATGGTTGTACAAGCCGTGCGTGGTGATCCTTCTCCATTCACCCAACAAAGTATTAATATCGCAATGACTGCTACTGCAACTGCCGCCGCTACCAAACAATGTCATGCGGCCGTTACTATTGCTGGTACAGCAGGCGCAATGCTCGAAAGAGGAGTTGGTGAATTTTGGCGTGGATTTCCTTTGAGAAGTATCAGGTATACTGTCTCTGCCTTGGTTTCAAAAGCAGCTGTACAACATTTGAAAGATCGTAGTGGTAATCGCCTGACAGCTGGTCAAAATGTCTCGGGAAATGCTTCCGGAGGAGGAGAAGACGGCGGTGGAGCTGTTCGGAAGGGAGCAGCAGGTCACGGAGAAAACTGGAAGGTGGAAAAGACAGCGAGGCTTGTATTACCGAAACGTGGGTATGCGGCACAATTGATAGCTCCTAACATGGTTGCCGTTCGTCCACAGACAACGTACTGTTCAGATCAAAGAAGACCATTTGTTCCTCTATTTTTGGTCTAATAACTTTTCATTCGCGTCCCAATTTGTCACTGTATGCACGTGTACCTCTATCTTATTTGCGTTGTAATTTTATATTGCGGTCTAGTCTTTAGTGTGAGATAACTTTCGGTAACTCAACTGATTTTGTAATGTTGGCCTTCTCCCAAAACTGTAACAATTCGTTTTTCTAGCCTACTTAATATTGACAATTTAACTTGTAGTTCAATGAAAGGTAGATAAAAACAACCTTCTTCATTAAATAACAATTTTTTATCTCTTATTGATTCATTACTAATTCCATTGAGTCCCAATTAAGGAGCATCATTCTGTGTTAATGAAATCTGGTATCGGGAGTCTCAGTGAGAATACCGGATTAACATGATGGGTGTGTCATGGTTAAGATACTTCTGTTACTGGTGAGGAAAGGTCAAAGGGGGAACAAAAGAAGAAAATGTATAGTAGGAACTTGATTGATCCTTCTTGTGTACAATACCATTAGTCTTAACGACTTTTATCTTTCTTTTTTTAAAGAATAATCCTATTGGGCTAGGCACTGCCCTCACGTAACCACGGACATGTATCCACATAACCACCCCACGAATATATTATATTCGTGGGGGGGTTACGTGTGAAGGTGCTGACAACGAGGTCCCAGTGCAACTTTTTGTCAAAGGAGGGATGGAAAGAGTATTCAACTGTAGCGTATTGAGTTGGAGAGAGTTCTTTAGGTGCGATTTGCGAAGGTGGACGGTGAGAAATTCTAAGGTTATCCTTTCCTCTTGGTTCTTGGGCTTTCATGGTGACTTGTGTTCTTGGAACTCGTACTTTGTGGTATAGGCTTTCTGTGATGGCTACAGCAAGGATGAAAGGAATGAATTAATTGAAATTAATTTATTCAGTCCCGATATTCCCAATACGTTTTATGCAAAATGCATTTTATATGTACATACCAATGAATATATGACAAGTGCCACGCCAACTAAACAACCAACTTTAGTGATGCAACCAGATCTGACTTTGGATCACAACACTTCAGCCTTTGAAGTGAGACATAATGATCCATTGACCAAACTAAATTATGTTTTGTTTTCTACCGGTGAACCCAATTCAACCAGCCTTCTGCAAACAGCATGCACTTCCTCATTCAAATCAATGCCATTCTTTCTCTGTGTCACCACCACCGCCATGTATTACAAGACGACACCGGCTCTACGTAACTACTTCTTCTAATAATCGCCCATCTAAAAATGAAGACGAAAAATACAAGAAACCTCCCTCAACACCATCAACAAGTAATGTGTCCCGCCGTCAAGTTATCCAACTTATGAACGGCGTTCTTGGCCTAGCAACCTTCACTCTCATTTTTAAAATGAAAGAACAATTCCGTCTAATGTCACCCAGAACAGTTTTGTCCGCCCTTGGTATTTCCTTCCTTCCCTCACGCACATCTGCAGCACAGGAAATGACGCATCAATCACCTCAGAAAATTCTCGAAGCATCCGAATACCTTCGTCGATTAGAATCCCGCCCTGCAATCAAATGTCCCGATTTTCCAAAAGGTGCAGATTGGATTAATAGCGGTCCTCTCAGTCTTCAAGGTCAGCTATCTGGAAAAGTTGTTCTTCTTGACTTTTTCACATACTGCTGTATTAATTGTCAACATGTGCTTCCCAAACTGCGTGCTCTAGAGGAAAAATACGGTTCTGATGGGTCTGGCGGTGTTGTTGTCGTCGGTGTTCACAGTGCAAAGTTTTCAGCTGAGAGAGAGACTGCAAATATAGCTGCTGCTGTTGATAGATACGGCGTTAAACACCCTGTTATCAATGATGAAGATATGTCGATATGGAATGCTTTGGGTATTTCATCATGGCCTACACTTGCTCTTGTTGGACCAAAAGGAAATGTTCTTGCTATATGGTCTGGCGAACGACAGGAGGAGGATATTGATACCATTCTAGCTGCGACCACAGACGTTTATGCAGACATACTTGATCATAAGCCATTACCTGTAGTACCGGCATCAGCAACCGCTTCAGTAATCGGGAGAAATCAAAAACAACTTATGGCATCGGTGTTGAGATACCCTGGGAAAATCACAGTATCATCAAATGGTGCCTCCTTGTTTGTCGCAGATTCTGGTAATCATCGTATCATACAGGTAGATGCAGCGACGGCTAATGTCATCCGCACCTTCGGCTCTGGACAATCTGGATTGAAGGATTCTTCTCGTGGTTCTGATGCTAAATTCCACACACCACAAGGGATAGCATTATACTCAAACGACAATGTACTTTTCGTCGCCGATACGGAAACACATACCGTTCGGGCCATTGACACGAATACCGGTGCAGTTGTGACTATTGGTGGGAACGGAGAGCAAGGTTTTGATTACATGGGTGGTCGTGCTGGTACTGATCAACCACTTTCATCACCGTGGGACGTTGAAGTAGCAGATGATTATCTTTACGTCGCAATAGCAGGTACTCATCAACTATGGCGTCTTCCACTTTCAGCATTCACAAAATCTGAAGGAACGGTAAACATCATGGCATTGACAAAAATTCCATGGGAAGTCTTTTCAGGCTCTGGTCGTGAACTAGAGAAGAATTCGTCAGTAGGTCGCACAGCTGGTTGGGCACAACCAAGTCATTTAAGTATATCTCCAACACAGAATGCGTTATTCGTCGCTGATAGTGAGTCGAGTTCAGTACGTACAATTGACGTCACTGGTTCTAAGCATCCAACTCGGACAATTGCTGGAGGTGATGGACTGATTCCGGAGAATCTTTTTGCATTTGGAGACAAAGAAGGACGTGGAAGTCAAGCGAAATTTCAACATCCTTTAGCTGTGTGTGCTGATCTTTCAACGAATGGAAATCGAGTATTTGTTGCAGATTCATACAATCATCGAATAAAAGTTGTCGACGCCGATAGTGGTGTTGCTTCGAATTTTTGTGGGTCGGGTAAACCAGGTTTCAAAGATGGTACGGAACAAAACGCCATGTTTTGGGAACCGGCAGGATTGGCGATGTCACCAGATGGTAGTAAATTGTATGTAGCTGATACAAATAATTCCGCGATCCGGGTAATCGATATTGCATCACGCAAGGTTTCTACTTTGCAAATATCAGATTCTTCCAATTCTTCGACAGCTCAAAAAAACACGAAGAGTAAAAAACTGATACCGAATCGGAGACGTGCTGTTAGAATTACATATGATGAGGTGGTTACGAGTGATGCTGTCTTGTCATTCACAATCAACTTACCAACGCGTGCACATTTCACACCTGGTACAACTAGTAGATTCCAGGTAAACGCATTGCAACTAAAAGGAGAAGCAGAAGATGACGGTAATGTTGAAATCTTGGGTGCGGGAACAATCACACAGACCAAAGGGTTGGGATCTTTCAAATTAGACTTGGGTAAGGTCGACGTTGTGAAGGGATTAGGAGCTGTGGAAGTTGAAGCCATTACTTATTATTGTACGGAGGCAGATGATGTTTGTCGCGTCGAATCAGACGTGTTCGCCGTTACATTGTCTACAGATGGTTCGAATGCCCCTTCCATATCTTACACAATTGTTCCGAAAAAGTTGCCGACTGCGACATTGGCGGGGCTGAACGCTTAGAATAAAGTTACTCTGCTCTGGGTAGCAATTGTCTATGTTGGAAGTTGGAATAATTGGATAGCGTTTTACTGGTCGCCTTGCGGAGTTAAAATGTATGCGAGGGTATCACGAGGTCGATGTTAAGCTTCATGAACAAGGGAACCAGCAGATATCCCAGTATACGTTTTATTATCCCGAATTAGCAAAAATGGTTGTCATAAGACAAGCTTGTTACGTTTATCAAAAAGCTTTCACGACAGAAACGTCAAAGTAAAGAGTAGACCCTGATGGAATACTTCCAGTTTTTTGATCACCATACCCGATTTCTGGAGGGACAATAATATGACGTTCACCACCTTCCCTCATTCCCATCACACCAATGTCAAAACCTTTGATACATTCACCAATACCAAGTCTGAATCTAAAAGGACGTTTCCTTTCTGCTTTGTCTACCACTTTTCCATTTTCCAACCTTAATGTGTATTGCAGTGCGACATTCCGACCACGTTCCACCCTCTTTCCAGACCCGGTGATAAGGTCCTGGTATTGAAGTCCTGATGGGTGCTTCGTCATTGATGATGCCGATCGCTTCGCTTTCTTCTTCGCTGGTGCTGCGGTATCGTCAGATGATACAAGTGACGCTTTTTTCTTTTTGGATTCGTCCTTTTCTTCTTTTTTGGATGGTTTCTTTGTGGTGTCCTCTTTTTTCAGCTGATTTTCAGCTTCTCGTAAGTCCTTTTTTCCTTTGGACTGCTTTGGAGATGGATGCTTATATTCAACTTCTGTTTCATCTTCACCATCCTCATCCTCATCTTCCCCCTCAGCAGAAGGGACTTTCATTACCAGTAAACTATTCTCCTCGGCTTCATCCTCGCTATCGTCATCTTCCATGTTGTCATCGTCGTCGTTGTCGTCGCTGTCGTCACTATCGTCGCTATCTTCATCGTCGAGTTCAGCATCGTCCGATATGACAAAGTCATCATCATCGTCATCATCATCAAATGAGATGCCATTAGGATTCATAGCCATATATTCCGGTAACGACATAGGACCATCAGCATAAGTGATATCATCCACTGGAGTGAATTTAGTTCCCGTTACATGGACGACGGCACCAGCACAACCTTTACCTGACAACCTTAGACCCATATTACTGTTGATGAAGATGCTGAGAGGGATGCTGTCATTTTCTTTAGTAAGAACGGCAACGGCAACATGCAGAGGAGCGCCTGATTGATCATCGTCTGTATCAGAATCATCCTCGTCAGCTTCGGGATGTTCACAAATTTCTACAACGACTCTTGCTTTTGGATTTTTTGGACTTTTCACTAAAACAGCCTAGGAAAAGGAATATAATATATAAAATGTCAGATGATACTTTAGTCACATGTCTCACGCGGGGGAGGGTGGGCGGAATCACTACATGGTTTAATTTTGAGGTCGTGTTGCTAGGGAGAAGATAGGTACAGCTTACGTTTGAAAGGGATAGGCAGAGTTCAGGTGCTGGTTCAACCCAAAAGACCTCTCCTGGTTTCAATTCGATACCATACATCGTTCAGAGATGACTCTTTTGAATATTTGAAGGCACTTCACGGATATCAAGACGTTCGCTGAGCCTTTACAACAGTTGGGGAGATGAACGGAATTTCTGGCAGTGAGGTTTAGCAAGGTCTGAGCAAGGCTTTCCGAAGGTGCAGAGGCGGCGTGGTAGTTCAACAAATGTTGGGAAAATTTAAAACCGACCGTGCTTGGCGCTATAATTTTTCAAACGATTCTTCTTATAGCGGGTACCACGTGTACAGCGATTTGGCTCCTCACGTGGATACCACACTAAATAATATAGAACCCGCATTCCACGCAGGTGATACAGTTAGGAGTTGCCAGGAAAGATCTATTAACAAATCTATAGCTTCGTCCAATCATATGACAGGAAACTCAATCACTCAATCACTTTTAAAACCCACCAAATCCAGTTTACAAATCAAGCGCGAAGTAATATGATTGTTTCTATAAGCGGGAACCATTTCCTGATGCCACCAATTGTCCCGATCTTCCTCTTTTATCTCGAAATTCGGATTTAAACTCAAGATCAAGATTCAATTGGCGATTTATTGAAATTCTACCTTCACCCATATTTCAAATATGCGTTTCCTAAATATTGTTTTCGTCGTTGCGCTTCTGCATGCTTCAGCATCAGCTCTTTACCACAAGGATATTACTGCAAAAACATTCGACAAACTTTTAGATCCATCAAAAGCACATATCCTCGTCGAATTCTACGCCCTTTGGTGTGGTCATGTGCGTTTCCTTTCTACTTTTTAATATTTCAATTGACACCAACGAATTTCATCAAGCAAAGGCAAATCAACTGACTCCAACTTCGATTTAATTCCCCTCCACCATCTTTTTTTAATTATTGTAGTGTAAAACTCTTGCTCCTGAGTACGAGAAACTTGGCGAAACTTTTAAAGCGACTGAGGATGTCATTATTGCTCAGGTCGATGCGGACAAACATAAGAAAGTTGCGAAAAGATTCGGCGTTCAGGGATTTCCGACTTTGAAATGGATTCCCAAAGGTTCCACTTTTGAACAGGCTGAGGAACCAAATGCAGAACGTACTGCTGCTGGACTTATTGAATATGTCAATAAAAAAACAGGACATTCCAAAAAACTGAAGGGCGAAGCTACGTCTTCTTTTGTCACCGTTTCTCCTGATGTGTTCAAGTCATCAGTTAAAGCAGAAGGCAAACAAGCTTTCATTGGTTTCTTTGCCCCTTGGTGCGGACATGTAAGTACACGCACCTCGCTTTTTAATCATCTCCTTTTCAGTCAGAAATATTTCCAATTAAGTTGCTAACCTCCTGTTGCTGTTCATACAACACCTTCACAATTCCCGTTGCTTAAAAAAAAACGCACAGTGCAAAGCATTGAAACCGACTTGGGAAGAATTGGCCAAGGTATATACAGATGATAAGGATATTGTAATCGGCGCTGTTGATTGTGATGAACATCAAGACTTATGCCAGTCAGAGGATGTGGCTGGTTACCCAACGTTGAAATATTTCAGTAGCGGATCTGGTGAAAATTACGAAGGAGGACGTGAAGTGTCTGATTTAGTAGAATTTGTGAATTCGAAGTCCGGCCTCGACTATACTCCTGACGGTGGTGTTACTCCAACTGGTGGTGTTATTGAGGAAATTTCAGAACACGTCCAGTCTTATATGACTGCTGAGACTGAGGAGGATCGTACAAATGTGGTGAACACATGTACTGAGAAAGTTGATGACCTTGACCCACAAGCAATTACACACTTCATGTATTACAAAAAAGTGTTTGCGAAAATTGCTGAAAAAGGTGTGGAATATGTCAAGAATGAAAGAGAACGTCTTCGCAAAGTCTTGGATACATCGGACAGTTTGAAGAATGCTCAAAGAAGAAGCTTCATGCGGCGTCTCAATGTGCTCAACTCTTTTGACAAAAACTGATACTTGGAGCATAAATAAGAAGAAAAGTTTTGTTGTCTCTTTGTCTCTTTGCATCATCGATAAATTGTTACCCTTTTTTTATTTAGAAACGGGTTATGTTTGTTTTTAAACAATGTTTAAAAACAACAAACAATTAGCCCAGCCAGTTAAAACTTCAAATTGAACATGATTTATTTCCTATTTAATAATTATGAACAGTGGTTATTTTTTAAAATTAAAATTTAATAATCGTCCATGTCCCTCCCCAGCAGGCCTTTCTCTCAGTTATGAAGGACTAGGCAGTAGGCCTTTACTAGGCCTTTCTCTCAGTTATGAGGGAGTAGGCTAACTGAAGAAATTGTGCGTCCTTGCTCATCCAACATGTTGGGTTATCTTTCTTGAATGCAAATGATGCAAATAGCCATAGTTATTATATTATTCAGGGTGCTCATGCTACATTTTCTGTATTCTAATCGGATGATAAGAATATTGATTTTTGTTGAATGCTTTTAATGTTCCGGGAGGGTGGAGTAGGGAAAATGTGACCGTGACCAACAATTGATCAAAATTAGGATACAAAGTGCTGTTGCTATTGTAAAAATAAGAAACAAACAAAAAACGATACATGTAAATGTGCAAAATCAATTACAGGCATTCCGAAAGAATATTAGGGCTATCTTTGTTTCATTTCATTGTCATTGGATTCATTTGATTCCATTGCTTTTCTCATTCGTCTACGATTATCACCTTCAATCAATAAAATAATTCCATTGAGAATTGTGAAAGAACCACATATTTGAACGGTACGAGTAAGAACACCTTTGGGAGCAAAACAAGCCCATACTGAACGAACAAATGTAGAGAGCTGTTGAGGAGTTCTTTTGATAAGAAAAGAAGGAGCTGGAGATTTTTGAACGAGTGTTTGAAAGATTTGTCTATAACCTTGATCAGGATGTAACATACGCAAAGTACTAATATTATGAGGAACATGTGAAAAATAACCGGCAGCAACACCAGCAGTGACCGAACCTAATGAATTAGCTAATACTGGATTGATTTTCAAAGTGCGATAACGTTCTTCAAAATAATCACTTAATTGATTGAGACCAACACCGAAAATAATTTCTCTTCCAGCACGTGGCATAACACCACGCATGCATCTTCTCAATAAAGGTTCAGGATTAACATGACCTACGTTACAAGCTTCTAATAAACTCGCGACTGGGGTCATAAATATGCCAGGCGATAGAGCTGTCGCCAATCGAACAGCATTGTTTTGTGCCCTACTTTGAAATAAATCAGGATCAATATTGTTATCAAAAAATGAACGTAAAGACTTAAACCCTGTGATATAAGCAATTCTAGCAGGTACTTGTACATGCATACTTGGAAACAGTGGTATGGTTGAATTACCAGTTAATTGTCGATTTAATATAGCATTTAAAGCGGAACGATAATAAGATTCAACTGTAGCTGCAACAGCAACAGCTGAATAATTAACATCGTTTTTTGTTTTCTGTGATAAAAATGGTGTACGAAATCTTAAGGTTTGTGTGCGTACTTCTTTAGATAATGATTGTATTATATCAGTTGCAAATCTTGGTTTTGTTGATAATTGTTTACGAAATTCTTCTCTATTAATTGCAAAGGCGGTGCATGATTCAGATATACATTTAGCGGCCGCATATATTGGTTCGCCTGACGTTATAGTTAATGAATTAACTGTTGTAGTTGTGTCATATAGATGTCTTTCAACGCCATCACGTCCTAATCGTGTACGACGTGCTTCTCCATCTGATAATACCAATAGATTTTGTGCTGGGTCGTTTTGATTTACTAGGAAATCGTTATGACTATATTTCACTTTTTGCATACCTTTCGCTAATCCTACTAAATCTTCTTGGCGGCAGTAACGAAACATTGGTGTATCTGATAGTTTGTCGGTAATGAACTGAATTTCCGGATCGGACAGACTTGATGGAGTCGATGCCATGGAAGCTGAATTAATATGGGCATCATTGTCAGCTGATGACGAGGGTACGACCATGCTTTTGGATGAAAAGATATTTTTAGCGAGAGTGGAAGATGCCGATGATGGTGGTTGGTCTGAAAATATTGTTGACGGAATTTAGAGAAACGGAGAGGTGGAGAGAGAGAGAGGGAGAGGGGAGAGAGATGCCGGGAGTTGGAAGGGAGCATGAACGTTTTCCATTGGGGAGGGGATTGCCCTTTGAATAAGACGTCATTAAGGTGGCCTCTCATCCAATGAGATGTTAAGGCATTGTTCTCGGGTTGCCCATTCAAATCGCATGAAATTGGAATGGGGGTGAAAAAGGTGTACAGTAATTATACGCCTCTAATCTACGATAGCGGTTAGGTTTTTTTATTTATATTACTGTCATCAGCAAACAAACAATTGCGCGGGAATTAATATTTTCCCGATTTATGTTTAGAATGTGACAAACTCGTGTAGACGGAACAACCATCTCTGAGATTACAGTAAGTTGCCACATTAAACGGACAACCAGTGGTAACCTGAAATAAAGGTAACTGGACGTCGAGATCAACACCTTACGCTCTTACCGAAGTAGCCCCCACTCCTTGTACTTTTTCCTCTTTCGCGCGTCATCTCAACACATTCATCATTCAACCAAAGCCAATGTTATCGTCTCCCACCTACTCCCAACTCCCAATATATATTTACATCGCAATATCGTCTTTTCATCTCTTAGAACCATCAGCAAACCGGACAACCCCACTTTTCGCCCACTCCGACGACCCCCTTGTGCAAGGAACAGAAAGAAGGGAACCAGAAAAAACAATCAAACATAGAAAAACATTAATTAGATTGCATATCACATCAACACGGCAGAACACCAAAAGAATACACACCAAGACAACTTATTAGCTTCCATCACATTCAAATTGAGAGAGGAAAAAAAAAAAAATACAGCCAATTTCCAAAACGCTTTTCTATAATCAAAACACTTTTTTTAGTTGCTGAACACGGCGTCCACTTTAGCAACCTCAACCGTATCGTTTTCAGCATGCCCATCATCAGAATGCCAATGAGCTTGTGTTGGAACAGCAGCAGCTGACGCCGTCGCAGCAGATAAAGCCGCTGACACTGCCGCCGGCGTCGGAGCACTATTCACTGCATTGGCAGCAGTACTAGGTGTGGCAACAGCAGCTGCAGCAGATGCAACAGCAGCTGCAACGGCCGCAGCTGCACTTACTGCTGGAGATTTTACGGAGGTGGTCACCGTTGGAATCGAAGCAGAAACGGGAACAGTGGGTGCAGCAGCAGTCGAAACCTGTGGCGGGACCCCAGTCGTCGTCGCAACCACCGGCTGAACAACACGAGGTGCAGGAGGAATAGAAAGGGAGGGCGGCGACGGCATCGGTGTGTTGATGTTAGGTGAAATCATGGCTGGAGGTGGAGATCGG
>JAULBU010045673.1:0-13712 GCA_032358235.1 Odonthalia washingtoniensis | reverse complement strand
TCGGCGGTGTGCGGGATGCTCACACTACTTCCTCGTACATTACAGCATACACGTTGGCGCAAACTTTACAACTAACATCTTTGAACAATGAAACGAGCTTTCCATATTTCTTTATTAGTTCCTCCATGTTTAATGGCTAAAATAAATCTGCCTCTTAGTATATTCGCATCCTTTGGAAAATCTTTCGGACAAATTATCTTCCATGTTTGACGTCGTATTAATCCTTCTATTTCTTTATTTTTAGCTTTGTGGAATTTGCAAGCTCTAGGATCGGATGGTTCAATAATTTCAGTAATAAAAACTTCACTGGAAGCTTTTTTAGAGTTTACAGTTTGATTTATGTGGATTTAAATTTTGATTGTAGTCCCGGGAAAATGCTTTCATCTTAAATCCATTGAAGGATTGTAGTTCAGTTCCGTCTGGAGTTTGTACTGTGATAGTCCTACCGTGAACGTGAAATACAATTGGGGGTCCTACACATTCCTTCAGTTTCTCTGAAATCATTAAAACGTCTTCTCCTGGGTTGTAGGTTCTATCGGCAGCTAATGGTATATTATTTGTCAGTGCTGCAAGAAGTATACGTTCAGCTATGATTGAATTCATTTCCATATGTGATAGAGATAATGCTTACATTCGTTACTTTTGACGAGGCAATTCAGTGCTAATAATTGGAAATCTGGGTATAAATCCAAAAAATTAATTTAGATGGTACTAGTCCTTTATCATTTATTGTATCGTCCATATCTTTAACAGAAATGTTTAGAAGTAACACTCCTGGTATATTTTCGTGTTGTAGCCTAACATTTTTGCAAATGAGGCGAAGAGGGTCATGTAATTTTTCTCCTATATCAAGAGATCTATGTGCCTTGACTTTTGATAATTAAAGTTCGATTCCTAACATATCGCTTATATGTTTCTATCTTTCGGACGTAAAAACAGAGCCTTGGTCTGCCCTGAGTCTATTTAGGTATCCTGTGTGTATGACACACCGTGTTTCTATAAACGTTAGCCAAACACCTTCAACTGATTGTCCGTAATGAACTCCGTTGGAATAAAAAAGCATGGCCGAAGGGAATCTAGTAGCTGTGTCCACGATGTGCAATACAGCTTCACTATCTATCCACTAAATCGACGTAAAGTTCTTGGCCGAAGACTAGAATTTCTTCTGATGATAAAGAAGCTTTGAATCTTACTGGTGGCGGTTAGATTTTGGGACATATTGAAAAATATTCTTGTATATTTTCTAAAGTTCGGCGTGTTTCGAGTTAGTTTCCCAAGGCCTTGCTGTTTTCAACAAATTATACAGCTTTTCAGATGTTGGGTGAGAAAATCCCTTATGTATTTTTATTAATTCTTGTGAAGTAAATAATTCTTCCTTTTCTATATTCCATGCTAAATATATATGTCCTTTGTTGCGAGTTAAGGGGGGTTTAAGTCTAATTCAGTACAGATCAGTTATTTTATACCGTATACAAAAATATTTTATATATCCAAAAAATCTAATCCAATAAGAAATGGAGCGTCTGTTCTGGCAACATCTAGTTTGAGTGTAATTAGTTGAATTTTTTATATCTGTATTTTAATGATGATTGCACTAGTGAAGGTTGTGTGTCTGATCCAAGTTTGTATTTGTTTTTGGCTGGTCTGAATTTGAACTTAGTTTTTTCCTTTTTCAATAAGCTAATGCTTGGTTGAATCCGATTACTGTAGGTTGCGCATCTGTGTCTAAAAATGCTCCATCCCAAGTGGTAGAATTTGTGTAAAACTTATATTTAATCGGAATCACGTAGAAATTTGAAATGTCATCAGTCTCTTTTTCATCACCCGCCTTATCGTAGTATATTAAGTAAATTATGTTCTGCTCATTTACATCCTTTCCTTCTATTTCTTGTGGCTGGCTATCTTCGCTGGAATACTCAAGTGTTTCTGAGCTAAAGCAATCTTCTGTCTGACGGCAAAACTCGAATAGAATAGTGCGTTCCTTTCCTGGATTAGGTGTAACTAGAATTTTAACAATATTCAATAGTTTATTTCTATGTGGACTATTTATAATAAGATGATCCGGACTATTTCAATTGAAGCAACGTCCTTTTCTGTAACTATTATGCTTGTTATATGTGTTCTTAAACCTAAAGTTAGATTTATTGTTTCTGAATCTATTGTTAGATCTCTTCTTCAATCCACTTGTCGGTGTATCCATAAATCCATTCGTAGGTCAGTTGTGAAAAGCTATAAGATCCTGAAGAAGATGATAAATTACGGCGTGGTACTCCATATTTTCCTTGTCCTTGATAGTGTATACCAGGAATCGAAGTTCCATTTGTATTTCATCCCTAGTCTTACCTTATTCTTGGTTTTGTTCTTGTATCCATGCAGCACCCAAAGCGATGTATAGTTGCTAGAAGTTCCAGGGGGATTAGCGGTAGCACTATGTGTTAATTTGCTACGTGTCCAATCCAGACCTGCGACTAATTCAATGAGGTATTCTACTTTGGCTCTTCTGAGCGATGTGATCTTGGTCCTTGTGGTGCGAAACGTGTTTTCTTGTCGCAAAGGTCTTCTAATGCTTCCACTGACAGATCCATCATGTTTTCCATGATATCTGTAAGACGAAAATATTGTAAATACTTACGTGCAAGGTTTTGGCGGATTACGCTATTAAATTCTTGTTGAATTTAAGAACAAGCGTTTTGAAATGTCTAGTTGTCAGATATTTTGAGTCTATAGAATCGCCTAGCTTCACTACTAGAGAGGTTATGGAAATACTTTATTCGTTGTTGTTGAACAACAGCACAGTCGGTGCAAACGTAAATATAATTACCAATATATTCTCCAATATCCTCTCCAAGCGTACCTGTAAACTTTTCATCCTTTTTGAAGCAACTGACAATACTTTGTGCTATTTTTCGTTTGTTGTATTGTTGGCCATATGGTGATTTATTGGGACGATCGTTGTTCTTTTTCCACATATCATGAAAGGTGGTTGTATTTTGGACAGCTGTCATACGTTGTCGTAGTGACTTCAATTGGTCCATGGCTAATCTTTTATCGGCATCGTCTGGTTGGAAACAGGTGCTGAGTCTCCAAGATATTCTGTAATTCTCATGGGTGTGAGGTATATTCTATACCTCTAATGAGTAGTACTACTTACGCGGATAATGAGAGACTACTTAATAAGTAGTCCCTCATTATCCGCCAAAGCGTTGTCGGACCACAGAGGTTTTTTCATGTTATACAGGAATTCTACAGGAAGTTCGTCACGCATCTGGGTCATACACGTGTTGTCCTCAATTTCATTATGTCTGTTCATGAACATTTCTAGAACTCCGTTCAATTCGACATGGCTGTCGCTCACATGGTTGTAAGCTTGTAATTCTGCAAGCAATCCTTTCAGCTGTGGCATGTTCTCATATAGTCTGCAAAGTCATCTCGAGTGTAATTCAAATATGTTTGTCTTTTGAAGCGCCCCCTTTTTGTATTTTTGTAATTTTGTATTTTTTGTATTTTTTGTATTTTGTATGTATTTGTATGTATTTTCGTGTTTTTTGAGGGATAAATAAAAAAATTAGGAATGTAAAACTATTGAAAACATATATGAGAAAAATCTAATGAAAACGGAACAAATTTCGTCCTTGTTGCCTTTTCTTGTTCTTAAGAAAATGGGTTTTGCCCCCAAGTGAGTGTCCCAGTTGTGGGCACTAAGCAAAGTGATCTGACATGTATGACAGTAGAAATATTCCTTATTAATTGTTTTTTGGTGTCTTCTACCTCTCCTGTGATCTACAATTTGACGAGAAGTGAAGTATTGCTTGCAGGGTTTACAGTATACCTGTTTCATTAAATGCCGTCCTCGTTGTTGGTCTAGCGCCAGTCTTTCGATACTTCAATCCTGTACGTCGTCAAGTGCTTGTATTGGCGGTGTAATGGAAGCGGAATACAATCGGGTGTATTCATATTATTTACGCACTGTAGACGTTGGTGGGGGATGTACGGTACGTGATGGCGGATTATCTAGCTTGTGTGCTGGTGGGGGGTTTTCTGGTGAAAGGTGTATCGTTGGCGTTTGTATGGGTGATTCAGTCGTACCAAATATTGAATTGTGAATCTCGTCGATCCCGGCTTGTCAAATATCGGTGTCGGAATATTCTCTACTTGATTCAGGATCCCGGAATGGGTTGTGCGCGGTGTTGACCTCATTTTTATAATTCTTGTGTTCCGTTTCACTGTACATAAATAAAATTAAATAAAATTTTATTTTCAAAGTGAAAAATATTTTAAGGCAGGGAAAAAATATAAAAATTAGCTAACTCTTTATTTTAGTTTTTCACTGACTAAAAAAGATTCTGGATTTGAAACCCTATATCAGTACTATATAAGTATTAAACGTTATTGGTAAGTCTATCTGTTTCATCAGAAATGAAATTTTATCTGGAAAATTTCAGTCTGAGAAAATAAAGAAGTTTTTGTCGCATACTAGTTTGTAATTAGACTTGTAACCTTAATTTGTACTTAGTAGTTGATCGAAGTGTTGGTACAGACTTTAAATTGTCGCTTAACGGTTGACTTGTTGGAAAAAAGTAAAATGATAATCGATACCAAGGAAATCCTAGAGATGGATTTTCGAGGCCGTCTTTTATATCATCGGTAAAAAATAATAAAACCTAATAGTATTATGAGTTAAACATGTCAAATTGACATAATATAAAAGGGCATCTTAAAACATAGGACAGACTCAAAAATTAGAAATAGTAGAAGTACGTTATGTTACTATAGTAAATATCTTAACGGATTATTGTAAACATGTAGATAGTGTACTGTAAATAATTGTAATATTCAAATAGAGATTAACAAAGACAAGGCAGTTCTTGATGAAAAATCAAGTTGAGAGCTAAGTAAAGAGAAAGAGGAAAATAAATAAAGGGGGAGAAAAGTGAATAAAAGCACACAAATATTATGAAGAGTAGAATAGGTGGCAAATAATAAGAAGAGAAAAAAGGTGACAAAGAAGAAGAAGAGTTAAATGGCTTGGAGATTAGGATGAATCATAACATATGTAACAAGAATAAAAATCCATCTCTGATCAGGGAATCATAGAAACAAACAATTTACAATTGAGAAGTTTTAATCAAAACGTAGAAATTCAGTGAGTAAATATTACAAAAATCATTACATACAATTAATGTTCCTTGATATTTTTGTTTCGACCACATTTCAAAATTTCGAGGTATACAGGAACAGGCAAGAGGAATGGAATCTACGGTTGCATCAAATATACAGGAGAAACCATAGTGTGCCATTATTTGTCAGTTATTGCCCCAAACATTAAATTAATAATTGCCATCAAAATAATTATTGCGCATCGTTTAGAGCATCTCGAGTAGCGGCAAAAATTGATTAAATTTAATTGAATTGTGCCCAACTTTCACAACTCCGATCGTGGCCGTCTAATATGGAAGCACGTTTCGGGGGACAGTTTTGGAGCCGAATTTTCGCCTCCCCCATTATCGTACCTCAATCGGTTCTTGGTCAAATTTAAAAAATTTATTTTTAACTAAAAAGTGGGGTCAATAGGCCAATGATATGCGATGAAACTTTGAGAATATAGCCATTGGTATATGTACGGCTACAATTGAATAAATTGGAAATATATTGTACAGGTAAAGTCACCCACATTTTCAAATTTGATCCCTTTGATAATAATATCACATCTCATCTTTACCTCTGTGATGGGAAATGGTCACCCAAAAATTGTTTGTTGTGGAATTTGTAGCTAAAACATTCCCATTTAAAGCACGAAATGATTGGGAGTACCGTCTGCTAGAACTAACATCTTTACCATCGGCAGCATCAACTACATCAACCCTACCATCTACATAAACAACATGCAAAACATTAGTCAGAATGATCCTTCTATTATAATGAAGACATCATCAATCGTACTGAATATTTAAATAGTAACAGGTATATAGTTGTAGTGGAGCAAGCGCGGAAAGGATATGAGACGCCGGACATAATGTGAAATCTTATAGGTGCCACTATGGGTACTATTCTGTACATGCACTAACGTACTTTGATAGTTATACCCTTTTAGGATGGCTGGATATTTTTCGCTTGATCATAAAGTAATCGTACTACCTCCAACGGATCACACGTCATTGTAGAAGGATGGAGTGAAGTGTAGTTGAATTTTGAATTGTGTTGACGATTTTAGGATAATGATGGTTATGATGAATTGATGATAATGATTATTTATGATGGATTGATTACAATGATGATTATGAGGATTGATGGTAATGATGACTATAAGAATTGTTGATAATGTTGATTATGAGGATTGATGGTATTGATGATTATAAAAATTGTTGGTATTGTTGATTATGAGGATTGATTTTAATGATGGTTATGAGAATTGATGATAATGATGATTATGATGGTTGATTATATTGATGGTTATGAGGATTGATGATAATGATGATTATGATGTTTTATTTCAATGATGGAACAGGGGTCTTCGAATTAATACCAGTATTACGGCAAATAAGCTCTAAGTATCAGTGTTTATTGGTATTATTTTGACGATGAAGAAAGACGAAAAAGCTTCTCAAAAAGTATGTGGTGTTCGACTTTAAATGATATTCATTGCCGATAATGAATATCAGCATCGAATCATGAAGCACATAAACTATTGACGTTAAGCTAAATATAGTGTCTGCAGTGTAATTTAATGATGAGGCTTGAAGTATATTTTCAGTTATACGTGTAACGGGATCGTGCACTATTTGTGTACTCGAGGTGTCGTTTCATCAGTATTTATACCATGGTATAGTTAATAATGGTATTTGCGTGTGTAGATTGGTTGTGCAGTGCATAGTGTATGCTTTCAATCAGAATGTAGCGAGTATGAGTACAGTATGGATACCGTATTCGAAACTATGCCATGGTATAGTGAAATGTGATTGTACTGGATGAATTTGGAATATAGGGTCGTGCAAACAATGAGAACAAATAAATGTGACCGGCGCAGAAATATTCTTCTGTACAAAAACTTTTTGTCGTAATGCAAATGGTAAGAGGTACCTTCTGTTTCAAAAATACGTAGAAATTGCACTGCATAATTTTATTTTTATGTGGGCTAAAATATAATGTCTATGCGGTCACCCCCAGACAGAAACGACCATCACTCCGATATGAGCAACAGCAAAATTGCACATAATGCCTTTATACACATGACACATGTCATTTGCAATGTCAATCAACAAATAGAACCTGATTTGGAAAATTTTTATGTAGTTACGGATTTTCCTTTTTCCTAATTTTCTTATTACTTTTATTATATTTTCACTCCTTTCTGTACTTTTCCCTTAACCATACCATGCTCTCGGTTAAAATTTTCCTGTCCTAAAAGGGTTAACAAGAAATCCTTGGAAGGATTGTGACGATTGGACCTGCAGCACATTTTGGGGCAAATTTTCTGTACATTATACAGTACACACTTTAATATTTTTCGAAACTAAATTTGTACCTCTAGTCATAATTCTCTTACTAAAGTCACAATGGTGAACTATCCGTTTCGAGATAAGGGTAAAAAAGAAGGTAATAATGCAAAAATCAACTAGACACATTCAGGGTCCCGAAAAGGCTACACCATTGCAACCCCGACACGGCTCTGTAGGATCATCTCTCTGGAGAAAGAGATTATTGAGAATTATTTGACGTAATACAATGAAGTAGTATGAATCAAAAGAGATTAAACGAAAGAAAATGTAGATAACTATCTAATATAACATTGGGGTGTGGCTACAGGAGGAAATATGTCGAGAGAGAATCATCGTTCTAGTAAAAGGAGGAAGTAAATATATACAATTATGACCGTGATTCTTTGTCAGCATGGTTTTTCATTTAGAACATATGCCATGACGAGTCCTCCGAACGGAGTAGGATTGAGCCATTTAGGCAAATTTTCAAAAGCTAATGATTATACCAAACTTGGTGGAGCGACCCTTCTATATGGCACTGAGAGTGGTAGATGAATAGGTGAGTAGAAACACCTGTCTTTCAATTGCTCTACTACGTTCTTCCTAATATTTTACTTGAATTTCCGTCGAAGCTCATTAATATGGTCGATGGTTGAAGTTGATGATAGTTTTTTGCGACGCCATACGTGAAAAATTGTGGAATTTCAGATTTGGTTCTGGACCAATGTTTTGAGTTAAGTGTCCGTTAATTTGGTATGTTTGTTCGATACAACTCGATATTGTACTCTCTTTTATATAGAATTTTTCAGGATGTTGTAGGTGAAAATATCAGCACCAGCAAAACGGGAGGTACCGAAGGCGATAATAATGAGATGAAAGGATTAATTGGTGTGGATGGAGCATTCCAGCATAAGACATATGAAGTGTTGAAGCTCTAGAAGTTGAGAGATTTACGGAGTGAAGGTGGGAGAAGACGATTTGTTTACATCGGATGGTAGAGTGTTGTGATGAAGTGTGAAAGAGAAATATATCCGAAGGGATACCAAAATTAGACAGTTAAGTTTAGCTGAGCAGATGACCATTCCAATCCAACGTTTACATGCCGATTTCGGAAGAGGTTAATCGCCGTGTAGTTTATTTTATAGAAAGAGAGCAGGTATGTTGCTGAAATTTGGTGTTACATTCGCTGTTTGTATATTGAAGATAATCCAGATGAAGAAAATCGAGATTCGGGAGAGTCGAAGGTAAATGAGTTTCAGTTGCCGACAGGGAGATGGGCTGTAGCGAGAAGAATAGATAGAAGTCTGTACAAAAATGTAGAAAGTAAGGGAATTTGACGAGAAAAACTGCCACATAGTATATAATGTGGCATATCAGAGGTGATGGTGAGGTAATTGAAGATGGGGTGGCTGGAAAATGCAGGAATTGTACCTTGATATCGAAGGGAGGGGAATAAGACATTTAAGTAACAGATGATTTAAATGTAGAATGATTTTAAGAACAAAGTTTTGTACAAATGTAACACTACATGCCAAAGCTATGGGGAGCGCTGCTTTTCGAGGCCAAATAAGAAGTTTCAGTGAAGGGTCAGGAGTGATAATGGTTGAGAGATATGAGTACGTAGTGAAAGTGCAATATGATCAACAATGCAACGCATGTAAAATCACTCAAAGTACTTTCAATTCTGCAAGAAAGATGACAAGTTTATTGGGAAAAGATGAGAAGATATAGGTGAATACATTGGAAAATATCTTGATGTATGTATACAGTACACTGACCATGATATTGAACTACAGAAGAAACCACAATATTTCCCTAATCTCTTCTAAAGTGAAGCTATAATATTTTATATACATAAGGTAGCTAAAAGTTCATCTTTTCATGATTCATGGGCCTTAATTCAACACGAATTAAATGGCATACCTCACCAAAATCGTGTCCATAAATATTTACATGGTTTATGGTTTACAAATAACAGACATTATGGAGAAGAATTATGTATCTATGAACGAGGTTTGGGAAAATATTAGGGATAAAAACACTCTTTTTCCCACAGAGACCACGATGACACCACTCAGAAGAGCCTCAATTCGAATACCTAACCGATCTAGTGCCAGGTCTCGATTGGACACATAGTGAATTGTCGTGAAGTGGTACCGCAACTCTCCTTGAACATCCAACAAGAGTACACATATTTGGACGCTGCATTCCTCCAATAACACAAAGTAAACAGAATGTAAGAGGATAGATTAACTACAAGTGTAACAGTTAACATATATACCAGGCATAAATTATCAAGGGAAAGAAGATTTAGAACACCACACCGTAATGTTTTGTCTTCTTCAAGATCTTACAGATTTTCCCAAAACAGCCCTAAAACTGGATTTACTAATTTACCTTACAGTGGATTCAACAACGGACCTACCAATAGATTTAACAATAAATCGAATTGGGTTTAACAGCACATACATCAGTAATAGAAATTTCAGGAAATAACTTTGCTTCAATTGAAATGGTCCGGAATTTAACTCATAAAAATATACTATTTAATAATGTCAAAATATGTTTATACATAATCCAGGAAAGGAAGGTACCTTTCTATTCAAATTGTGCCACGAAACGGAAGAAGTCTTAAGCTCAAGTAACTTGGCTATCCAAAACAAGATATTACAACACAATAAATAGAAATAAAAGTCAATTAGCAGAACATTATTGATTTAATACATTACGCTGAATAGGATGATGAACAAGATACAGATGAACATTCAAATTTCTATGATATTCCAATTAAAAATACGTTTTTTACTCATTATATAACCTCGAATGCCTCACGTTTAGACACCGGTGAAAAACGACAGCAATTGGATTTAACCAAGCATTATATTATTTTAAATACACTAAAACTAAGTTTAAATCCATACCATGAAAAACAAATACAAGTTTGGAAATGACAAACAACCTTCACTTTCTGAAATCAAGACTAAACTACCTATATTACAAAGTTGTCTAATTACACTCAAAGTAGATGTTGTAAGAGCAGATGTTTCATTTCGTATTGCATCAGATATTTTAAATATTGGATTTTGTCAATACCGTAGAAAATTCATTCTACTTCTCCGAGTTGAACTGATATATCCCATTAACTCGAAAGAAAGGACATGATTATTTGGACGGAATGTAGACAAGGAAGTATTTTGAACTTCACAAGAATCAATAAAAATATACAGGATTTTCACATCCAACATATGAAATGCTGTATAACTTGTTGGAAACAGCAAGGCCTTGGGAAAGTAATTCTGAAACACGCCCGCACTTTAGAAAAATAATGCAAGAATATTGTACAATATTTAGGAAAATATCTCCGCCACCAGTAATATTCAAAGCTCCCTTACCATCAGAAGAAAATCTAGTTGTCGGACAAGAATTTCCGTCAAATTAATGTGGTTATATAATAAATATGTTCTACATATCGTAGACACTGCTACTAGATTCTCTTCTGCATCCCTTTTTTTAGATTATAAAGGAGAAAATGAAGGATCAGTTGAAGTTGTTTCGATGTATTTTTAGAAACAAATGGTTCGTCATGTACACAGGAAATCCAAATAGACTCAGGGCAGACCAAGGTTCTGTTTTTACTTCCGAAAAATGGAAAATATAACAGATATATTAGGAAATGAACTGTCAGGAGTCAAGGTACATAGTTCTCTTGGTATAGTATATAAGTTACATGGACCTCTTCGCCGCACTTACAAGAAAAGTAAGCTCCCACACGAGAATATACCAGTAGTTATCCTTCTAAACAATTTTGCTAAATCTATGAACGATAAAATAAATGACAGAGGAATAGTAGTCTAAATTAGTTTTTGAAGTCACATCCATATTTCCAATCATTAGCACATATTTTCTTCTTCAGAAAGAACTAATGTAATCAATATCTCTAGTACACATGGAAATGAATTCTATCGAAGTAGAACGAAAAATTCTTGACATAAACAAAATTATCAAGAAACTTCGTCATTAAACACAAACCGTTGAAATATTATAAGTTAAATAGTAACAGTTCTAAGTTAGAAGTTTATTCTGATGCTTTATTTGGTTCTAATTACGATATATATTCACAGATTGGATATATTATACTTTTGACAGATATATATCAGATATTCCAGGCATATATTGGGCTTCAAATAAAGCAAAACGTATAGGTTGGACTGTATGATGTAGTGAGACAATGGCATTTGCTGATTTATTCTATATGGCCTACTCGATTAAATTAGATATAGAATATATCACAAAACTGAAAATACCTATAACTATGACAATCGATAGTTTATCGCTACTTTATATTGTGACCTAGGCAACCAGTACTACCGAGAAGTGTTTGATTATTTTCTTAAAAACTATTAAACAGTCATATTATAAATTCTAGATTGATATAATGGCATTTGTTAACTTTGAAAATAATTTAGCAGATGCGTTAACAAAAATCAAGTACGATAATATTTTAGACAGTTTCTTATCAAGTTTTATTATAGATCATTAGATTCAACAATCGGTAATAATAACAAATAATAAGAACGATGCTTCGGGAAAAGAAGAAGTAATGATAATCTTGATGTGAATACCTTATTTTCTACAGTACACTACTTACATTTTTCCACCCGTCAAGTTGTTTTCTACAGTAAGAAATTTGTTTACTACTTTTATGTTTATTATTACCGTCGTAGCTGGATTATGAAGAGTCTCTGAAGTCTCTCCTCATCTTCTGCATTACACAGATTACGGCGGTCGGTAAACCGGAGTTTCTTCCTCCACTGTGTACGTGGTGTATATGGGGCGCAGTTACAGAGAATAAGAAAATAAAAGTGGTCATTATAAACGAGGAGGAAAAGGGAGAACACATTATTATAAGGCATGACTAACGAGGTGGAAGGAAATAAAAGTGGGGGAAGATGTGGCAGAAGCAAGATTAATGACGAAAACCCTCACGATTCATGTGCATCGTGGTGCAAGTGGGTCTTTCTGATGCTGTTTTTGGCAGGTTGGGCTAAATAAATGATATTTTGTGTGCAGTAATGGAAGGAGTGCTTTTGGGAGTATATCTGCGGGATTCCCTTCTGAAGTACTGTGTAGCATTTTTATCTTGTTCTGTTGATGGACTTGTTGTAGATTGTGGGTACGTGTGTCAACGTGTTTCCGTCTCTATTTTGCTTTGGTTTGTACCTATCTTTACGGCGGCGGCGTAATCAATAAGGAATGGTATCGATTATGACTGTTGGGCGGGGGTAAGGTCCACTATAATTCAATGGAGCAACATAGTTTTCTGCAACGCTTGTCAGGATACAAGATACTCATCTTCGCACTTTCTGAGTGCAATTGTTTTGGGTTTTTTGAATTCCGATATATGGGCGCTTTGAAGCTTGTGTAAACAGCATCTTAATGGCTGTGGCGTTCTTCTGAGATATGAAAGGCGGAATCAGCCTGATTTGCAATTGGGTCGCTTCTGGCTGATGATTAGTAGTGGATGACGTGCGTAGAGGTTTGCTTCAGGTACATGTATAGGAGGAGTTATTTCTCTAGTTTGAAGTGTTTGTTTGAAGTGTGCTCGTGAACCACGCAAGGCGTGATGTATCGTATGATATATCGATTATGGTACTGTCTACTATATATTGTAGCTCTCCAAGAATTAGGCAAAATTTTTCATGATTTCCTGCTGAAAGTAGTTATGCTTCGGATTGTTCGTCAAAATCCTATTTTGTGGAAGTGGAGAGGTTCTCAGATTAGCGTCTTTAATTATGGTTGATTCGATTAGTGATAGGATGGATTGAGGTTGACTTTTGTGAATGGAACCGTTTGGACAGTAGGAGAGCGGTCAGTTAAGGTAGTGGATGGGCTTTCCTAGGACTTTAGTGCCACATTTTTCTTACAGGTGGATGGTGAAATATGCGATGTGTTACGTCTTTTAAAGCCGCAACACATCGCGAATTTTACCATCCACCTCCTATTTGTTTCAACAATTTGTTGAAATAATGAGGAAGTAGTCTAACATCACGGTGACGACAGTGTAGTTACAGTTGTCGTGATGCTTGAAAAATAGGCTGGGATAATGTTGTGAACGTACGTACTGCTGGTTGTTTAGTTACAACTCCCGCGTAGATGAAGGCTGCTGATATCGATCAATAGAGGTTTCATAGGATTCTTCCAACGCCAACGCGGGAGGGATGATTTAATGAATAAGCA
>JAULBU010045662.1:0-13714 GCA_032358235.1 Odonthalia washingtoniensis | reverse complement strand
ATTCTTTCACTTTCCGCGCGAATCCTCCTCGTTCCTTTATTGGAGTCATGTCCCTCTCTTTCGTCAACTTCTCTGACTCTCCCTGTTCCCTATTTCTACTTTCGTCATCGCATACAACGTCGTCTTTCTTTAATGAACTCTATTTATTATTACTCCCCTGATCTTTCAACCTTCTCTACATTAATTTTACCCAGCAACCGTCATTACCAACGATTCCTACATGTCGTCTCCGTCAACAATCATCATCCCGACAATTCATCACCAACAATTATCATCTCTTCATTTGATCATTAGCAATCATCATCCCCAACATTTTATCATCAACAGTTATCATCCCCAACATATTATCACCATTGATTTATCATCCCCAACATTTCATCATTAGCAAACGTCATCCCGACTTTCAGTCATTCGCTTCACTCAGCCATTCCCCACGTTTCCAACTCACCCTTCTCATCTTTCTCCTCAGTTTTCATCGCACGAAGAGCTCGCCGATGTGTCACATCGACAAAATGAGGTAAAGGAAAGTAAAGGGGACATATGAATTAAAGGGAACGGTGCCATTGGCATTCTTATAGAGAATGAAAACGTCAATACGCGAATAACAGACAGTAGGTCCCTGTAAGCTGAAAATTATTCTAGTTTCCAGAAGAATCTGAGTTAGCAGTAGTCTTGTGTGAATAATGTGGCCTAGGACTGCACGATTGCACTAATAATGGGAATTAATTAGTGTTGCCTATTTGTGAGACCTAATTTTAGACACTAGCCGTGATCTGGTTTCCTAAATTATGAAGGCCTTATCATTTTTTGATATATTCTTCATGTTAACCAATCATTCTATACCCGGGTGTTTGTTAACATACTTACAATATCCGGACCATCAGCCGTCTCGTCCGCTGGTTGATGCCTACACATGACTGGATCAACTTTAAAATACAGTTGAAACAGTAAATTTCAATAGACAAGCAGATGCCCTTTCACAACTCAAAAAATCGGCTGAATCCATTTTGGGTGGCTCCGAAAAATACCATCGTTCCCCATCTAGGACTCGATTTAAACCCAACTCAGGGTCTATTCCTGAAATTTTGATATCATCACCTTACTTCGGGAAGATAGACACATGGAAGGAACTTCAGAAATCTATCACCGGGATTACTCCTTAGTAGACGCCGTGTTCACAACAATTCCAACACCGCCAGACTCTCCGATCCAAAATATCTCCACCGAGGATCAACTAACAACCCAAAAACCATACACCATCTGCAACATCATACATAGCCACGTAAAAATGGACACCTACCCTGCATACATACGTGGCCTCATACAGTTCCCAGTCGTCTATCTTTCACCGACTAGTAAACTCCAAGTTTCATACCACCTGTACCATTCTACAATCCGGATTCTTTCATAGGTATCCAAACAAAAATTAGCTCACAACATAAAAAACAGCACAGGCTTCCTACTAACAAAAAAAACAGCGACAATTCCTCCTTGAAACGTCATCCTCAAGTAACTTTCTTTTCAACCGCTAGCCGATTGAAACGAAACTCACGGTCTCATTTTTCATTCCCACCCTTCCTCACCAAAACACACCATATTCATCGATCCGTAACTTGGACTTTGCCGCCATTAACTATTACATTAAACCAAGCCATCAGCTATGTCCGACTCTAACATTCATCCAACGTGAATTCCTCAATCCGCAGGAATTAAGCCTTAAACTGGTGCATCATCGTCAGCAACACCTCCTCCGCGAACTCCAATCTTTAGCGATTAACTCATCAAGAAATTAAAGCGCTCTATACGCCATTCCATTACGATTCGAACAGCATCCGAGTTAGTTGCAACTTCAAAATTAAGCCTTGAAGGCATAAATTTGTCTATAAAGACTTTTTAATTGACGACCTGATTCTGGAAATAAACACCATACCAATTCCAACCAACCGTATCAGACTTTTGTCTAGTTTTATAGAATACCCGAGTTCATGAACTCTTCAATTTGGAATATTACGATATTTCGCTATCTACGATTGGTCTATTCCGCCAAGTGGTCGATGTTTATGGATTACCTGATCTTTCTTTGCCGATTTTTCTTACCTTAGATATCATTCAATATGATTTACCAACCACGGCATGATACTACACTTATGGCTCGCTTGCAGTACATGTAGTTAGACTTCTACCATTCACACGATTGTGGTATGAACTACTACAGTTAACGAAGTGATATGGTCTATCAAATCCCCGACAACTAATAAGCTACATATTTAACACCACCGAATGATCCTAGTTCCCCAACCACTTCTACCAAAAATATCATAATTCCTCAGCATCCAGCTACACATCCTTCAGCCTACCGGCCAGCCCAACGTGAAACACCTCTCTCATCCACCACTCTTGGGTGTGATAGGTCTTTCACGGGGCAAAGAGTATCTTGCACATCCCCTCCAACTAATCCTACTGTCCGTCCGGTAATTATTCCAAATTCTGATCAAGTTCCAATGGCAGAATCTAAACTACAAGTTACTCATCACCCTATCTTATTTGGATAAAATGAACCGACAATGCCGGAACAGCCTCTGCCAAATCATGTTGATGACGAGAAAGATGATGATCAAGACACAGATGAAACCGCACCAATTCAATAGATGAACGCTGCAAAAAGAGCTACGTCAATAAGCGCTCACATTAAATATCGGCTTTTCGTCGGAGCCACAGACTAAATCATCATCAATTCCATCATATATTATAACAATTTTTCAAAACTACTTAGCCTGCCTATCAAAAAGAAGCTCCTTTTCAAAAATGTTCTTAGGGGGCCGCAAGATCCCTTTCCTACAACAATGCTAATAATATGGACTTTGCAACAATAGCGAACGTCATGACGGCTGAATACGACTAGATTGAACGCCAGACATAGGCACAATACTTTTTTAAAAATCTTTCACTCCCTTCCTTTATGGCATAGAATGACAGAATTTAATACGTAATCTTCCTAGACAAGCTCTGCGTAAATATCGATAAATTAAAATTGAAGTACTCAGCACGGTGCTGAGAACTACAGTTGCATCTTTGGAATGGGATAAGAACTCAATGAATAATGACATTTCTGGTGATATTTCCTACCATTTCTTTAAAACATCTTTTGAACTTGCAATAACGCTGGGAAAATATTCCAATAAGCTCCCATATCGTGAAAAGACTCAAACAGACTGCTTTGTTCCATCAGATAATTCTGATGGAACAAAGCCGTCTCTTTCAGCCGTATAGTTCATTGCTTTAACGGATACGGCTAGCACTTACTCAAATTCCACCTTTGGATTATCGATCATTGTTTTCAAAATGTACTGCGGATTGGTTTTTCGTAAATTTCACAAATTGAAAACCCATTGTGTCCTTCAGTACCAGTTTTTTTCTACCTTCATCACATCTGCAGCCGCTAGTCTTATGAACCAATCTTGAAAATTTTAACCTTGATGTACAATAATGTGGTTCGGGAATCTCTTGTAGATTGAGGTCCAAGCCTTTATAAAAACAATCCATTCCGTTTCCATATTCTTTAATTTCACCGCTGCGCTAAAGTGTGTCCCTTCATCAATTACACAGTATAGTATACTTGAATTTCTTATGAACAATATAAAAAACGTCAAGAAATATACGTTTGTTTAACCTAGCCGAGTCTCTTGCTAATGACGCTCTAAACGGTTGGGGGCCTGATCGACTCTTTGGCAAGGGTTACAACGGGCCGAGATATCGTTTAAAATCCTTTGTATTTCTTGGTCGACATCGTTGGGGTGAGTACGCTTTAGATGGTTGAAGAGATTGATTCGAGTTGGACGCAAAAATTGTCAGTGGGATCTTTTAATCTCAGAGGTTGTGAATTAATTTATGGTATATCCATTAGTTGCAGTAAAGTGTGTAGATGAGAAGAATAAGTTCTATATAAAGGAAGGAACCATTTCTCGACGATATAAACTGTACAATTATGTGTGAACTGCTTTCTTCTAGCCAATTTGTTGCTAAAATTTTCGATGATATGTCGATGACCATCGAGTTAGTTTAAACAAATTATTAGTGGAACATTAACATCTACGACATTTTAATTGACTTCAATATCATCTATATTCGAGGGTGTGATTAAAGTGAAGCGTACAGTACCAAGAGCTGCATGAACTTTATCACCAAAGTGAAATGAAAATATTTCGATTTTGTCAATTTCTCATCTTTGATACGAAATCGAGCGTTGATTTTTGAAAAGAAGGTCTTACCAATAACGCTACTAGGCGTGCCAGAGTCCAAACCGAGGGCCGGAAAAATCTACGGGATTCTAGTTATCATTGATGGTGTCCACATTGTTGCAATAAATGGTAGCACAATCATCACTGTCATCATTGGAAGATTGAACCGTCTCAGAATTGGCTTAACTGACCTGTTAAATGGGTGAAGTATTATTAGTAGCAAAAGCAAAAAGCGTATTGTGGATGTGTGAAGCAATTACGTTTTTTACATCAGTATTCGCTTCAAAATTGTTATCAGCAGAAACATCCAGTTAAGTAGTAGCTATTACTTGAGTATTGAAAGTCTCAAATTCGTCTTCTGATTTCTGAGCCTCCTGGATGAACATCAGTACTGTTCGTTAGATCCAAAGTATCTAATTCAAAACCACTTATAATATCCTATGAAATGTAGACTGATTTTCCCCATTCCGTTTTAAATTTTAAGTCTGCTGTGGATGTGGTTTTGACAGAACCGGGAGGGAAACGATAGGAAGGAATCCCATTAAAGCGTCACACTTATATCAACATGATAGGTTTACATGTTGATGGGGGGTTTGAACTTTTAAAGGAACCAACTGTTGTGAACAGTGTGGATTACCGTCTCCATTTTGGGGATAGTTATATATGACACTGTTGTTTCTCAATCTGGTATAATTGTTTCCAAAATAGGGGTAACCAGAACAATTGTTTGGGGACTCTGGCCTTATTTACCATGCAAAGTCAAAGATAATCGGTTTATTGGATATCCTAGGTTGGAATTGCCTGCCAAATACACCAGAAGGATGACAAGAGATGAACATGAAGAGATTGAAACTAGGATCAGACAAGAAATGCGGCAACATATGTATAATATGCGGTTCACGCGTGTGTTTAAACATAACCTACCATCTTTGACCAATACTATTTATGAACCAGGCGACGATGCATTCGTCTGACGTGAAAAGGGACATAGCAAAAAAAACAGCAAATACTCAGGTCCGTTTAAAGAATCTTGATCTGAACGCTCTTCTAAGCTCGTTCATATATATATATATATATGACCTGCCTCATCACAATCCACTACCCTACAGCATCACGCAACTTCAACACTATCTCTTTCAACTCTTTCAAAGTCCTTACTCATCGACCTCAATAATGCGTTCAATAATTTTACTTCACCGCAACCAGAAGAAGACATCTTTCTCACAAACGTTATCCCGCTCAATGTTCCATGAAGTTCTACCCCTAAGATGATGGAGTATCGTTTTGAAGAGATTAGTAACTTGATCGGACTACCTATAACATTCGACAGTTAGGAATCTCGTTAGGCTACCAAATTTCTGTTCTCTGTTTGGTTGAGGGAGCATGAGCGTGAGCAGAATCCAATCGGTTTGAATTCTCCATCAGGATGTGTTTGGAATACTGCACATCAAATATGGAAGACGATGGTGCAGGTGTCGACTGAATATTTTAAAAATGATTGTAGTAAAATCCCGACTTCCGGTGTACATGCAGCCTCGATCATGGAGTGGAATGAAGTGAACTGGACGTCATCCAACGTGAATAAATCTGAGTTATTCTGCTTTAACAGTTCATTTATTGTCGAATATGTATTGATTAAACTTTACAGGAATATTCGGTAGACTTTGTAAAGACCTGAGAAGGATAGTGGCTCATTTTTCCACGATTGAGGTCGTGCGTTACAGAGATAATCCATATTGGTACTACCAGGTGAGTTGTAATTAGACAATAGTACTGTCTATTTCCAACTCACCTGGATTGATTCCGTTACCGAGGTACTCGAAAGTACTTGTGAAGAAACTACAAGTATTGATTTTCTGGTTAACTCCTACTTTCTTGAGGCAGTGTAATATTTCATCCATATGCTTAATGTGTTCCCCTACTATTTTTGAGTATATGCTAACATCATAGATGTAAATGAGATATGTTTCCTGTTTTAATTTGTTCAGTATTATTAGTCTAAACATATTTGGAATGTTCGGAATTTTTTCAGGTATTAAGGCTAAACAGCGTACGGATGGATTGATACGTGCCCTCGTGGCAGACGAAAGGGATTTTTGTTTGTTCCAGTTTCGTATTGGTACTTACAAATACCCAGAGTATGCATCTAATGTTGTGAAGTACTTGGAAGTTCTAAGGGAATCGAACCTCTCACCCATGCGTGGGAGAGGAAATATATCTTTGAAGGAAACTTGAATTAGTTTCCAGAAGTCCATACCGAATCGTAGCTTACCATATTACTTCGGACGAAAAGGATGACGACTGCCTACTTTGATTAGAATCATCGCTCACTATAGCCTTCACCTGTTTCATAATCTTGAACTGCTCCAGTTCTTAAGTTTTAGACCGACCTGATATGGTGGTTACATTAATTGATGGACAATCAGTACGAGGTCCATTTAGTTCTCAATGACGTTGCCGTTTTCAACCTTCTGGCCTCATTTACTTTAAACGCATATTTCGGCCTGGTGTTTCTCGGATACTACGATTGGTATATCTTCCGCCTTTGTACGCTTATCGTCGTCCTTGAAGGATATATATATGAAGAAGTTCTTTATATGCGTATCGCGGTGGTCTACGTGGTATTTGTTAAATAAATAAACGGCCCTGATTATAGAGTAGCCATTTTCAAAACGTCTACGGGTGATTGGTTTTGATGTATATTAACTAGTGATAGCAACACAGGGTATCAAAAATATATTTGACTTGAATAACTTAAGGTATTCGGGAAACATAAGATATTCTGGTATGTTCATGGCGAATAACTTATTTGTTTCGTCCCAAGTGGCAAACAATTTATTTGTCTGAGGAAATCAGGTAAATAACTTATATTTCCGTGATGACCACAATAAAATAAAATATGTATTTTCTAATTTATTCACGATTATTTCAAATAGCTTATTCATTAAAAGAAGAAACATATTATTACAGTGGCCCACTAATAATAATATTATGAAAAGCTGTAATGAAAACCTCAGACAATTGCAGCTGGCGATGTGGTGAACGGCCGGCGGCTTTATGAAGCAAGATTTTGATGTTTCTGTAGTTTTGGTCAATGGTCACTCCAATTCGTCGATACTGAACAAAACAATGTTATGAATCGAACCAAATTTTGTGACACATCGCCAATTTCTCATCTCTCACCTCTTACTAAAAACATGACAATAGATTCTTCACATCGATTAGTGAATATGAAAAAAGTGGGAATGTAAGTGCGGTGTGCGAAGGAATAGTGGTGGGTATGGATACACGAACTTTGTCCAACGTGTGAAAGCACGACATGAGTAAGAATATTGCACCTTTTGCGAATTTGATTCTACTAGCATGAGTTCTACAAATGAAACAAACGCAAATAATGATAGGGCAACATTTTTCTGGCCCAAAAAAGCTTCAGACGCGAATTTTAGGATCCAACTTGTAACTGTTTGTTTACAACCCTTCTCCATTTGTGATAAATTAAAATTCCGAAATCACATCAGTTATGATCCAGTTTCTGTCAATACTGTAATGACTTAGTTACAACGTCCAACTACAGTTGTGGAGGAAAAGACTTCCACTATGCTACCGGACATATTTGCGCTAATCTTGAATGGGTGGTCTAGCGGAGATTGTCATTACATTGAAATGTTCGCTACATTCCCGTTTGCAAAAAAAATGGTTTTAACTTACTGTACTGTGTTGTACTGTACCAGAAGGTACTCGTCAATTCATTTCTACATTCCAACACGTGTGACCTGGATGATTAGAATCCAAATTCGAATGGCGTAATTTGACAAATCCCAATACACGTGTTGATCCTCACTGATGACGCTCGACGTCACTATGGATATATGGATATGGATATATGAATATGAATATATATATACCCATAGTGACGTCGAGCGTCATCAGTGAGGATCAACACGTGTATTGGGATTTGTCAAATTACGAGAGTCGAATTTGGATTCTAATCATCTAGGTCACACGTGTTGGAATGTAGAAATGAATTGATGAGCACCTTCTGGTACAGTACAATACAGTACAGTAGTCGATGGATCCTTTCGTACGTGTAAAATACAGTATGGCCGTCGTTCGCTGGTCGACTAGGTGCAGTGCCAGTGTATGCTGTTTGACCAGTTTAAATGCGGTGTCGGACTGTAAGTTACTTGCCCCCTTTTTAATAGTCATTTTCTTCTCCGCCCCTTTTACTCGTTTTGCCGCTATCCGAGCGCTAAACTCTTTCGGCATTTTTACCCTCTCCTCATCCAGTCTTTCCAACAAACACTACCCCCTCTTCTCCTCATGTATGTGGCATTGTACCGCTATCACTACCCGTCTCATCACTCTTGTCGTGGCTTTGTACAACTAACACTACCCATATCTTCATTCTTACTATGGAATTGTACCGCTATTTCAGTCACCCATATTACTTTAGTAATAAGTTTAACTCTCAGTACGTCGGATGTGGTCTTGCTACTAAAAAATATTGTTCTCTTTTCTGTGTTTCATAAATATCAAGTATAACTTCGCACAACTGATAGCTTGAAGTGATCGGATACAGTGAAATTGATAGGGCAAGTGATTGAATATATTACGACAATAGTCTCAGCAGATCCATTTCGAATTGAAGCGTCCTACACGACACATAAAATATGAATCAGATATTATTCCTTTCCTCAGCGATTTAATACAAATCAGGTATCTATTTGGTGTTGGAGTATGCTTTTTCCCGATCCACACCATCATTTCTGGAAATTTGGACAGCCTTGTGGTCTTTTTTTATAACCCCACCCGTATTATATGTATGTTTTTCAAGCATTTTCCTCTCTTCTAAATGAACTCTTGGTAGGGAAATCTTCCAATTTTGTTTCCTTTCCGACTTTTTCTTGCACTTTGTCTCTAATAGTTTTCTCGACTGTTGATACATCGTATTTACTTGAGATAACTTATCAATAATATACATTGCATGTGCTACTACCGTGGCTCTATTTTCACTTCTCAAATCTTAGCTCTTAACTTTTAACCCATATTCTGTGTACATTCAAAATTTGCGGTTAAAAAATAATCCCTTGTAGGTTGATGGGAATTTTATGAGATTTTTGGTGCTTGGCAAAGCATATTTGAATTCCTTTAAAAGTTATACGTTATACAGCATTTATATGCTGTTCTGCATTTCCTTTTCCGTCGGTTCATGGAAGACTCTTTGTATCCCACGTGCAGCGTAGTCTAGTTGGCAGGCTTATGTTGTTTTCTTAGCCCATAACTAAAACAAGTCTTATGCGTTATGGGTTAATTGATTGAAATAATATCTCTCAAGTATTTTTATCAAATTTAATCGTAAAGCAGGCAGATAATCAAAAAGGAAATTTAACTTATGTATTGTATAAACTTAATCATTAACAAACAATCGCAGTAACGATTCTGTGTCGCAGACACTCAATTAATCAGTTCGGCAGTTGCAGATGCATCTGCATCTGCCGAACTAATTGATTGAGTGTAAAGAAAAACATGAACTCACCTCAAAACATGTTTTGAGGTGAGTTCATGTTTTTCTTTCATTTATCGAAAATAAACATCAGCAAGACAGTATTTGTAGACTTCACATTGTCTATAAAACTGATAGTTATTTCAAAGTTATTTCTTGGACTATGGTAATTATTCAAATTATTTCTTGGACATTCTCTTTCCAAACAATCGATAATCATTCAATTATAAATTCAATAACTTATTTCTAGATTATCTTTAAATAATATTATTTTATTATATCTTCTCCACGCCTCCTCCATATCTGTAGAGGTTTTTATATATATACCATCACAAATGCAAACTTGGGAGAAAAAATAAGCCAAATTCCTATATTTAAGGTATCCAGAAGAAAGCTACAGAATTGGATCAAATACTGGATGAACCGTTCACAGGCAAGAATTATTATTAGGCCAACTACATATGTTCGTCCGGCATAGGCTCCAAGCGACTTCAAAAAATCGGTATATTTCGTAATTTCTTTCCTTATATATATATCCCTAATATTCGATTTTAATTTTGACTCTAGTCAACATTAAATCTTGGTGTTGGCAACTACATTAAAATTTTCCAAAGAAACCAATGTTCAGTTACGTTCTAGGAAAAGTACAGTTCTTCCACGAGCACTTGAAATTTTCTTCAAAAACGTTGTCGTTTTTGAGGACGGGGTTCAGAAAGTCGACCTATTGGAAGCTGCAGATATCCATAAAAAATTGTTTATGTTTACTCAAGTTGACATAAAAAATTTGAAAATTTTTTAAAAAATGAGGTTCCGGTCATCATAGTCGGAACTTAACAAGATGATTTATGATCAATTCTCTTCGACTTCCTCACTCGTTGTTGGCATCTGGTGTGGTCGAAATTCTTTTTTAGAATGCCACATGGTGAAACAACTCACACGTAGGCCAGGCCAAGTTCGTACACAAAGATTAACGTGACACAAACTGCACTTAAAAGACGACATGTGGCCCCGTTTTTGGTTGATCACTATTCCGCAAATGCACAATAGGAAATCGCGCTCTGCTTCGGATTGTGACCCACCACATTCAAACGAAGGGTTTGCATTTCTGTTCTGTTAAAGAACTGGACACGTCCAAGCCTGCAACTCATCTCCCTTATTTCCAAGTCTTGTACAAATTGTGATGACGAACCATTAGAAGTCTGGTGTGTCACAGGTTCAGCATCATCAGTAGTTCTCCTTGACAAAAAGTCGGAGAAAAGGAAGGGCTCCTTGTCCAGATCGAAGGTGTAGTCGGCAAGCGATTGCTGGCAATTCAAAGATTGTCGATAAGCATCGAGGGATCAAAATGAGGCCCTAGACTCCAACAAATCCTCTCTGTGCGCCATTCTCCAGCCAATAAAGTAATTAACAGCCAACGTCTTTAAAACTTGAGATACGATCTTCTGTTCCCATTTCAAATGGGAGGTCGATGAGCTCAGTATCGCCCGGGCTTGTGTTGCCCCGTCCAGGCCCCCTTTTGTCTTGGAATAGATACTCTGCGTTACATGCTTAAAGACCTTAATAGGGGGAGTACACCAACTGCCTTGACACGTTTGTCAATAACTTTCCAGGAGGGTAGACGAGAATGAATTTCTTTCTTGTGTTCGTCTCCAACTAAAAATGGCAAATTTAATGGATCTGCAGATACCCGCTCCATTAATGGACCATCCATTGATCTGATAATTCCCAGTGCATCTTCCAACTTATTATTAGGACAATAAATGATAGCTTCATACACAATCCTACACTCCGTAGTTCGTACGTAAATGCAAAAGTTTATCTGGGTAACAATCGTTTGTTGCAGAACTTGACGGACATGTTCATCCCGAACGTATGTTTTGAAGTTTCTGTCACCCACTTTGCAGTAGATGAAATCTGCGGTTTCCAACGATAAAACTTCTCCAGCTGTCGTTTCTGCTATTGTTGTTTTAATCTCGACGCAAGCCACTCCCCATAACTTCTCCCCCACCTCCACACCACGCCATTTATCCTCTAAAATTTTAGTAGGGATTTTATCGACATCGATAAGAGAAATACCATCGGAGGAACATGCAATGTTGTCCTCCCCTAGTTTGGCAAACATGCCGGAAGTAAAGCAACCAAAAATGCCTTCACAGTTCTTTAAAGACTCCAAAACGGCATCTTCTGTGGCAGTACCGCACTTCATAGCCTCAGTGTTTCTCTTGTTACTAAACCAATATGTCATAAAAGTATCAAACCATTGGTTGAGAGTACGCTCCCTACTATTATGTGATAAACCTATCAATTCAAAAAATGGTACACTGGATGTCAACAAAGCTTCAGAATTTATACCAGTAACTCTGAATTGATGAAGAATGAACCAGTCAGCACAACTCTGTCCAACCGATAACAAAATGCACTCCATAAGTAAAATTGTTTCAACTGCTGATGTTTCAACATCTCGGTTAATTGTACTGTCGGTTGTCTCGCTCATCGCATCATCTCTAGATATAGAACTATAGAATAAGTACTTTTGATAAATTTTGGCCTTGGAACCGCCACCCAAGTTTCAAGTCTACGTTGAATGGTTTCTAGCACTTGAAACATAAATCGCAATACTTTGTTGAATTTGTCTGTACCATGTTCTCGAACCACCACTGCAGAGACTGTTTTGTTCGTTCCGTTCAGGCGTTTACTTGCATGAAAAGAAGCAGGACCCCTCTGCTGTTCGTCATCGATTATGAATTTTCTCTTTGTATCAGCTTCAAAGTTGGTATTTGCACGCTCTGGTTGAATCCCGTAGTTTGAAACATCTTCTGAAACTGATAATTCGTTTTTATTACGAGAATTCTCCACTTTCTCTGTTGTAGTATACTCCTCTAATTCATCATCACGGTGACACAGTAGTAACGATTGTTCAATAAATGGATGACAGTGTAGTAAATGTTCTGGTAGGATGAACATACAGCTCACTGCCATCTCGGACAGCGTTCTCATGATTGCTTCCTTTCCGTATCCTCTATCAGCCATTACATTCAAACCCACAAGAGAAGTTTCACCTCGTCTGTCATTGAAGAGTTCCATGAGTCGACGGACTGCAATATCCCGTTTTCACATCTACATCGAAATTGGAGACCAATAACGACACGAAAAAGAGCATCTGCAAAAATATATTTATCTTCTTTACGATTCGATATACTTTTTACATTATTTTCAACGGCCCTTGTGCCAAATAAATCAACTTCAAGAGTGGCAAAGAGATGCATAGTGGAGAAAAAAAAATTCCGAACTTCACAGAAGAAAAGTGTCTCGAATTCCGTAACCTGTTGTGTCTAATCATGGCAGGCATTCCAAGTATTTAAACCACCACTTTTGTGGCTTACTGGTGAGTAGGCGAGTAAATTATTAGCTATAAACTGGACGTCACCCATAAGTGGTGTGTTCATTCCCATCGACTGCAGCACTGATATAGATTTTTCAAGACTGAATCCGATTCGATGCGACAGTAAAACACAGAAAATGATCAATACATCTCCTCAAGTTTTATTTCACCCGGTCCTAATTTTTCTTGCCGAATGAACTCGTTCAACCAAGCTCGAAGTTGATTCTTGACAGGGTCACATAATAAAACAAGCAACTTGGCACGACCTTCATGGAGATCATTTACGTCTCAGTGATCCTTCATTTTTTCCAAAACATAATCGCAGTACAGCCGCGAACTCTCTCAAATGAAGTCATCCGCAAACTCATCCTCTAAAATGACGTCTTCGCATCTCGGTGTCTTTATGTGCCATCCTTCGGAGGCATCATGAGACGGTCGTTTTTTTGACTATGCACGGCTTGTAGATGCACTGCCACTGCCTCTTGGTCTTTTCCTTCCACGACGTGGCGCAGGTGATTGTCTTTTTGTTGGTGGTGCTTCGTGGGAAGTTCGTTGTGTTGTTGTTGCGGTAGGTGGTTGTATTATGGTTGA